>MU220886.1:62170-116155 GCA_018584345.1 Thuja plicata | reverse complement strand
GGCAATGTGGAACCTTAGAACAGCTTGTTATGAGATTGCAGCTCATTATCATCGAACGGTTGACTGATTCAGCGATATGGAACCTCTGAATATCTTGTTATGAGATTACAACTCATTATCATCAAACGGTTGACCAATTCAGTGATGTAGAACATCAAAACAACTTATTATGAAATTGTAGCTGATTATCATCAAACGGTTGACTGGTTCGGCGATGTGGAACCTCAGAACGGCTTGTTATGAGATTACAACTCATTATCATTAAACGGTTGACCAATTCGACAATGTAGAACCTCAGAACGGCTTGTTATGAGATTACAGCTGATTATCATCAAACGGTTGACACATTCAGTGATGTGGAACCTCAGAACAGCTTGTTATGAGATTACAACTCATTACCATCGAATGGTTGACCAATTTGGTGATGTGGAACCTCAGAATAGCTTGTTATGAGATTGCAGCTCATTATCATCGAATGGTTGACAGATTCAGCGATGTGGAACCTCAGAACAACTTGTTATGAGATTGCAACTCATTATCATCAAACGGTTGATCGATTCGGCGATGTGGAACCTCAGAACAGCTTGTTATGAGATTACAACTCATTATCATCAAACGGTTGATTGATTTGGCGATGTGGAACCTTAGAATGACTTGTTATGAGATTACAACTCATTATCATCGAACGGTTGACCGATTCAGCAATGTGGAACCTCAGAATGGCTTGTTATGAGATTACAACTCATTATCATCAAACGGTTGACCAATTCGGTGATGTGGAACCTCATAACAGCTTGTTATGACATTGCAGCTTATTATCATTGAACAGTTGACCAATTCGGCAATGTGGAACCTCAGAATAGCTTGTTATGAGATTGCAACTCATTATCATCAAACGGTTGATCGATTCAGTGATGTGGAACCTAAAAATAGCTTGTTATATGATTATAACTCATTATCATCAAACGGTTTGTCGATTCAACAATGTGGAACATCAGAATTGCTTGTTATAAGATTACAACTCATTATCATCGAACGGTTGACCGATTCGGCGATGTGGAACCTCAGAACAGCTTGTTATGAGATTGCAGCTCATTATCATCGAATAGTTTACTGATTCAGCGATGTGGAACATCAGAACAGCTTGTTATGAGATTACAACTCATTATCATCAAACGGTTGACCGATTTGGCGATGTAGAACATCAGAATAGCTTGTTATGAGATTGCAGCTTATAATCATCAAATGATTGTCTGATTCGGCGATGTGGAACCTCAGAACGTCTTGTTATGAGATTACAACTCATTATCATCAAACGGTTGACTGATTCAATGATGTGGAACCTTAGAACAACTTGTTATGATATTACAGGTGATTATCATCGAATGGTTGACCGATTCAGTGATGTAGAACCTCAGAATAGCTTGTTATGAGATTACAACTCATTATCATCAAACGGTTGATCGATTCGGTGATGTAGAACCTCAGAACAACTTGTTATGAGATTACAAATCATTATCATCAAACGTTTGATCAATTTGGTGATGTGGAACCTCAGAATGGCTTGTTATGAGATTACAACTCATTATCATCAAATGGTTGACCGATTCGACGATGTGGATCCTCAGAACAGCTTCTTATAAGATTGCAGCTAATTATCATCAAACAGTTGACCGATTTAGTAATGTGGAACCTCAGAACAACTTGTTGTGAGATTACAACTCATTATCATCGAATGGTTGACCGATTCAGCGATGTAGAATATCATAACAGCTTGTTATGAGATTGCAACTAATTATCATCGAACGGTTGACTAATTCGGCGATGTGGAACCTCAAAATGGCTTGTTATGAGATTACAACTCATTATCATTGAACGGTTGACCAATTTGGCAATATGGAACATCAGAATAGCTTGTTGTGAGATTACAACTCATTATCATTGAACGGTTGACTGATTCGGTGATGTAGAACATCAGAACAACTTGTTATGAAGATTACAACTCATTATCATCAAACGGTTGACCGATTCAGTGATGTGGAACCTCAGAATGGCTTGTTATGAGATTACAACTCATTATCATCGAACAGTTGACCAATTTGGCGATGTGGACCCTCAGAACAGCTTGTTATGAGATTGGAGCTCATTATCATCAAACAGTTGACTAATTCGGCGATGTGGAACCTCAGAACAACTTGTTATGAGATTACAACTTATTATAATCATACGGTTGACCGATTTGGTGATGTAGAACATTAGAATAGCTTGTTATGAGATTGCTGCTGATTATCATCAAACGGTTGACCGATTCGTCCATGCGGAACCTTAGAACGATTTGTTATGAGATTACAACTCATTATCATCGAATAGTGTTGCGATTCGGCGATGTGGAACCTCAGAATAGCTTATTATGGGATTGCGGTTGATTATCATCGTACGTTTGACCGATTCAGCGATGTGGAACCTTAGAATAACTTGTTATGAGATTACAACTCATTATGATCAAACGGTTGATCGATTCGGTGATGTGGAACCTCAGAATGGCTTGTTATGAGATTACAAATCATTATCATCGAACGGTTGATCGATTCAGCGATGTGGAACCTCAGAATAGCTTGTTATGAGATTGCAGCTCATTATCATCGAACGGTTGACCGATTCAGCGATGTGGAACCCCAGAACAGCTTCTTATGAGATTACAACTCATTATCATCGAATGGTTGACCGATTCTGTGAAGTAGAACACCAGAATAGCTGGTTATGAGATTGTAGCTGATTATCATCAAACGGTTGACTCATTCGGCAATGTCGAACCCCAGAACGGCTTGTTATGAGATTACAACTCATTATCATCGAATGGTTGACTGATTCGGCCATGTGGGACCTAAGAACAACTTGTTATGAGATTGTAGCTGATTATCATCGAGCGATTGACCGATTCGGCGATGTGGAACATCAGAATAGCTTGTTATGAGATTACAACTCATTATCATAAAATGGTTGACCAATTCGACGATGTTGAACCTCAGAATAGATTTTTATGAGATTGTAGCTGATTATCATCAAACAATTGACCAATTCGGCAATGTGAAACCTCAGAACAGCTTGTCATGAGATTACAACTCATTATCATCAAACGGTTGATCGATTTGGGGATGTGGAACCTCATAACAGCTTGTTATGAGATTATAACTCATTATCATCCAATGGTTGATCGATTCGGCGATGTGGAACCTCAGAATGGCTTGTTATGAGATTAAAAATCATTATCATCAAACGGTTGACCGATTCAGTGACGTGGAACCTCAGAATAGCTTGTTATGAGATTACAACTCATTATCATCGAACGGTTGATTGATTTGGTGATGTGGAACCTCAGAATAGCTTGTTATGAGATTACAACTCATTATCATTGAACGGTTGATCGATTCGGCAATGTCGAACCTCAGAATGGCTTGTTATGAGATTACAACTCACTATCATAGAATGGTTGACCAATTCGGTGATGTGAAACTTTAGAATAGCTTGTTATGACATTGTAGCTCATTATCATTGAACGGTTTACCGATTCAGCGATGTGGAACCTCAAAACAACTTGTTATGAGATTGCAACTCATTATCATCGAATGATTGATCGATTTGGCGATGTGGAACCTTAGAATAGTTTGTTATGAGATTACAACTCATTATCATCGAACGATTGATCAATTTGGTGATGTGGAACCTCAGAATGACTTGTTATGAGATTACAACTCATTATCATCAAACGGTTGATCAATTCGGCGATGTGGAACCTCAGAACATCTTGTTATGAGATTATAACTCATTATCATCAAACAATTGACCGATTCGGTGATGTGGAACATTAGAATAGCTTGTTATGAGATTGCAACTCATTATCATCGAACAGTTGATCAATTCGGCAATGTGGAACCTTAGAACAGCTTGTAATGAGATTACAACTCATTATCATCAAACGGTTGATCGATTCGGTGATGTGAAATCTTAGAATGGCTTGTTATGAGACTACAACTCATTATCATCGAATGGTTGACTGATTCAGTGATGTGGAACCTCAGAATAGCTTGTTATGAGATTACAGCTTATTATCATCGAACGGTTGACTGATTCGGCGATGTGGAACCTTAGAATAGCTTCTTATGAGATTACAACTCATTATCATTGAATGGTTGATTGATTCGGCGATGTGGAACCTCAGAATAGCTTGTTATGAGATTACAACTCATTATCATCAAATGGTTGACCGATTCACTGATGTGGAACCTAAGAATAGCTTGTTATGAGATTGCAGCTCATTATCACATAACGGTTGACCGATTTGACGATGTGGAACCTTAGAACAGCTTGTTATGAGATTACCACTCATTATCATCGAATGGTTGATCGATTTGGCGATGTAGAACATCAGAACAACTTGTTCTGAGATTGTAGCTAATTATCATTGAATGGTTGACCGATTCAGCGATGTGAAACCTCAGAATGGCTTGTTATGAGATTATAACTCATTATCATCGAACGGTTGATCTATTCGGCTATGTGGAAACTCAGAATAACTTGTTATGAGATTGCAGCTGATAATCATCGAACGGTTGACCGATTCGGCAATGTGGAACCTCAGAATAGCTTGTTATGAGATTAAAACTCATTATCATCAAACGATTGACCAATTCGGCGATGTGGAACTTCAAAATAGCTTGTTCTGAGATTACAGCTCATTATCATCGAATGGTTGACCGATTCGGCGATGTAGAACCTCAGAATAGCTTGTTATGAGATTGAAACTCATTATCATCAAACGGTTGACCGATTCGGCAATTTAGAACCTTAGAACTAATTTTTATGAGATTACAACTCATTATCATTGAACGGTTGATTGATTCAGTGATGTGGAACCTCAGAACAGCTTGTTATGAGATTACAACTCATTATCATCAAATGGTTAACCGATTCGGTGATGTGGAACCTCAAAATAGCTTGTTATGAGATTGCAGCTAATTATCATCGAACGATTGACCGATTCGGTGATGTGGAACCTCAAAATGGCTTGTTATGAGATTACAACTCATTATCATCGAACAGTTGACCGATTCGGCAATGTGGAACCTCAAAATGGCTTGTTGTGAGATTATAACTCATTATCATCGAACGGTTGAGCAATTCGGTGATGTGGAACCTCAGAATAGCTTTTTATGAGATTGTAGCTCATTATCATCAAATGGTTGAGCGATTCGGTGATGTGGAACCTCAGAATAGCTTATTATGAGATTACAACTCATTATCATTGAACAGTTGATCGATTCAGTGATGTAGAACCTAAGAACAGCTTGTTATGAGATTGCAGCTGATTATCATCGAACGGTTGACCAATTTGGTGATGTGGAACCTCAGAACGGCTTGTCATGAGATTACAACTCATTATCATTGAACGGTTGACCGATTCAGTGATGTGGAACCTCAGAACAACTTGTTATGAGATTGCTGCTAATTATCATCGAATGGTTGACCGATTTGGCAATGTGAAACCTCAGAACAGCTTGTTATGAGATTAAAACTCATTATCATCGAACGGTTGATCGATTCGGCGATGTAGAACCTTAGAACAGCTTGTTATGAGATTACAACTCATTATCATCGAACGGTTGATCGATTTGGCAATGTGGAACCTCAAAATGGCTTGTTATGAGATTACAACTCATTATCATCAAACAGTTGACCGATTCAGCGATGTGGAACCTCAGAATAGCTTGTTATGAGATTGTAGCTCATTATCATCAAACGGTTGACCGATTCAGCGATGTGGAACCTCAGAACAGCTTGTTATGAGATTACAACTAGTTATCATCGAACGGTTGACCGATTCGACGATGTAGAACATTAGAATAGCTTGTTATGAGATTGTAGCTGATTATCATCGAATGGTTGACCATTTTGGTGATGTGGAACCTAAGAACTTGTTATGAGATTACAACTCATTATCATCAAACGGTTGACCGATTCGGTGATATGGAACCTCAGAACGGCTTGTTATGAAATTACAACTCATTATCATCGAACAGATAACCAATTCAGTAGTGTGGAACCTCACAACAACTTGTTATGAGATTGCAACTCATTATCATCGAATGGTTGACTGATTCAGCGATGTGGAACCTTAGAACAACTTCTTATGAGATTATAACTTATTATCATCAAATTGTTGACCGATTTGGCGATGTAGAACATTAGAACAACTTGTTATGAGATTGCAGCTGATTATCATCAAACAGTTGACCGATTTGGCGATGTGGAACCTCAAAACGGCTTGTTATGAGATTACAACTCATTATCATTGAACAGTTGACCGATTCAGCAATGTGGAACCTCAGAATAGCTTGTTATGAGATTATAGCTGATTATCATCGAATGGTTGACTGATTCAGCAATGTGGAACCTCAGAACAGCTTGTTATGAGATTACAACTCATTATCATAAAATGGTTGATCGATTCAGCGATGTGGAACCTTAGAACAACTTGTTATGAGATTACAACTCATTATCATCAAACGGTTGACCGATTCGGTGATGTAGAACCTTAGAATAGTTTGTTATGAGATTGCAGCTGATTATCATTGAATGGTTGACCAATTCGGCGATGTAGAACATCAGTATAGCTTGTTATGAGATTGCAGCTGATTATCATCGAACGGTTGACCGATTCGGCGATGTGGAACCTCAGAATGGCTTGTTATGAGATTACAACTCATTATCATCGAATGGTTGACCGATTTGGCGATGTGGAACCTCAGAATAACTTTTTATGAGATTGCAACTGATTATCATCGAACGGTTGACCGATTCGGCGATGTGGAACCTCAGAACAACTTTTTATGAGATTACAACTCATTATCATCGAACGGTTGACCGATTCGGTGATGTGGAACCTCAGAATAGCTTGTTATGAGATTGCAGCTCATTATCATCAAACGGTTGACCGATTCAGCGATGTGGAACCTCAGAATAGCTTGTTATGAGATTACAACTCATTATCATCGAACGGTTGACCGATTCGGTGATGTAGAACATCAGAATAGCTTGTTATGAGATTGCAATTGATTATCATCAAACGGTTGACCAATTCAATGATGTGCAACCTCAAAATGGCTTGTTATAAGATTACAACTCATTATCATTGAACGGTTGACCAATTCAGCAATGTGGAACTTTAGAATAGCTTGTTATGAGATTACTGCTGATTACATCTCATTATCATCAAACGATTGACCGATTTATGAGATTACAACTCATTATCATCAAACAGTTAACTGATTTGGTAATGTAGAACATCTTGTTATGAGATTACTGCTGATTATCATCGAACGGTTGAATGATTCGGTGATGTAGAACCTCAGAACGGCTTGTTATGAGATTACAACTCATTATCATCGAACGGTTGATTGATTCGGCGATGTAGAACCTTAGAACAACTTGTTATGAGATTACAACTCATTATCATCGAACGGTTGATCGATTCGGAAATGTGGAACCTCAGAATGGCTTGTTATGAGATTACAACTCATTATCATCAAACAGTTGACCGATTCAGCGATGTGGAACCTCAGAACAGCTTGTTATGAGATTGCAACTCATTATCATCGAACGGTTGACCGATTCAGCGATGTGGAACCTCAGAACAGCTTGTTATAAGATTACAACTCATTATCATCGAACGGTTGACTGATTCGACGATGTAGAACATTAGAATAGCTTGTTATGAGATTGTAGTTGATTATCATCGAATGGTTGACCATTTCGGTGATGTGGAACCTCAGAAAGGCTTGTTATGAGATTACAATTTATTATCATTAAACGGTTGACCGATTCGGTGATGTGGAACCTCAGATTAGCTTGTTATGAGATTGTAGCTGATTATCATCGAACAGTTGACTGATTAGGCGATGTGGAACCTCAGAACGGCTTGTAATGAGATTATAACTCATTATCATCGAATGATTGACCAATTCAATGATGTGGAACCTCAGAATAGCTTGTTATGAGATTGCAGCTCATTATCATCAATCAGTTGACCGATTTGGCAATGTGGAACCTCAGAATAGCTTGTTATGAGATTGCAACTCATTATCATCAAACGGTTAATTGATTTCGCGATGTGGAATCTTAGAACAGCTTATTATGAGATTACAACTCATTATCATTGAACGGTTGATCAATTCGGCGGTGTGGAACCACTGAATGGCTTGTTATGAGATTACAACTCATTATCATCAAACAGTTGACCGATTTGGTGATGTGGAACCTCAGCACAGCTTATTATGAGATTGTAGCTCATTATCATCAAACGATTGACCGATTCGGGGATGTGGAACCTCAGAACAACTTGTTATGAGATTACAACTCATTATCATCAAATGGTTGACCGATTTGGCGATGTAGAACATCAGATTAGCTTGTTAAGAGATTACAGCTGATTATCATCGAATGGTTGACCGATTCGGCGATGTGGAACCTCAGAACAACTTGTTATGAGATTACAACTCATTATCATCAAACGGTTGACCGATTCGGTGATGTGAAACATCTGAATAGCTTGTTATGAGATTGCAGTAGATTATCATCAAACAGTTGACCGATTCGGTGATGTGGAACCTCAGAACAGCTTGTTATGAGATAACAACTCATTATCATCAAACGGTTTATAGATTCAGTGATGTGGAACCTCAAAATGGCTTGTTATGAGATTAAAACTCATTATCATCAAACGGTTGACTGATTCAGCGATGTGGAACCTCAGAACAGCTTGTTATGAGATTGCAGCTCATTATCATCAAACGGCTGACCGATTCGGTGATGTGGAACCTCAAAAAAACTTGTTATGAGATTACAACTCATTATCATCGAACGGTTGACCGATTCAGTGATGTAGAACATCAGAACAACTTGTTATGAGATTGTAGCTGATTATCATCAAACAGTTGACCGATTCGGTGATGTGGAACCTTAGAATGGCTTGTTATGAGATTATAACTCATTATCATCAAATGGTTGACCGATTCGGCGATGTGGAACCTCAGAACAGCTTGTTATGAGATTACAACTCATTATCATCGAATGGTTGACCGATTCGGTGATGTGGAACCTCAGAATAGCTTGTTATGAGATTGTAGCTCATTATCATCGAATAGTTGACCGATTGGCGATGTGGAACCTCAGAATAGCTTGTTATGAGATTACAACTCATTATCATCGAACGGTTGATCGATTCAGCGATGTAGAACATTAGAATAGGTTGTTATGAGATTGCAACTGATTATCATCAAACGGTTGACCGATTCAGCGATGTGGAACTTCAAAATGGCTTGTCAGGAGATTATAACTCATTATCATCGAACGGTTGACCGATTTGGCGATGTGGAACCTAAGAATGACTTGTTATGAGATTACAACTCATTATCATCAAACGGTTGACCAATTCGGTGATGTGGAACCTCAGAACTGGTTGTTATAAGATTGTAGCTCATTATCATCGAATGGTTGACAGATTCGGCAATGAGGAACCTCAGAACAGCTTGTTATGAGATTGCAACTCATTATCATCGAATAGTTGATCAATTCGGCAATGTGGAATCTTAGAACAACTTGTTATGAGGTTACAACTCATTATCATCAAACGGTTGATCGATTCGGTGATGTGGAAGCTCAGAACGGCTTGTTATGAGATTACAACTCATTATCATCAAACGGTTGACCAATTCAGTGATGTGGAATCTTAGAACAGTTTGTTATGAGATTGCAACTCATTATCATCGAATGGTTGACCGATTCGGCAATGTGGAACCTCAAAACAGCTTATTATGAGATTACAACTCATTATCATCGAACAGTTGACTGATTCGGCGATGTAGAACATCAGAATAGCTTGTTATAAGATTGCAGCTAATTATCATCGAATGGTTGGCCGATTCAGCGATGTGGAACCTCAGAATGGCTTGTTATGAGATTACAACTCATTATCATCGAATGATTGACTGATTTGGTGATGTGGAACCTCAAAACAGCTTGTTATGAGATTAAAACTCATTATCATCAAACGGTTGACCAATTCGGTGATGTGGAACCTCAGAACAGCTTGTTATGAGATTACAACTCATTATCATCGAATAGTTGACCAATTCGGCGATGTGGAACCTCAGAATAGCTTGTTATGAGATTGTAGCTCATTATCATTAAACAGTTGACCGATTGGACGATGTGGAACCTCAGAATAGCTTGTTATGAGATTACAACTCATTATCATCAAACGGTTGATTGATTCGGCAATGTGGAACCTCAGAATAGCTTGTTATGAGATTACAACTTATTATCATCAAACGGTTGACCAATTCAGTGATGTGGAACCTCAAAACAGCTTGTTATGAGATTGCAGCTCATTATCATTGAACAGTTGACCGATTCAGCGATGTGGAACCTTAGAACAGCTTGTTATGTGATTACAACTCATTATCATCAAACGGTTGACCGATTTGGTGATGTAGAACATTAGAAAAGCTTGTTATGAGATTGCAGCTGATTATCATCAAACGGTTGACTGATTCGGTGATGTAGAACCTTAGAATGGCTTGTTATGAGATTACAACTTATTATCATCAAACGGTTGATCGATTCATCGATGTGGAACCTCAGAATAGCTTGTTATTAGATTACAGCTGATTACCATCGAACGGTTGACCGATTCAGTGATGTGAAACCTCAAAATAGCTTGTTATGAGATTACAACTCATTATGATCGAACGATTGATTGATCCAGCAATGTGAAACCTCAGAACGGCTTGTTATGAGATTACAACTCATTATCATCGAACAGTTGACCGATTCGGCAATGTCGAACCTCAGAACAGCTTGTTATGAGATTGCAGCTCATTATCATCAAATGGTTGACTGATTCGGTGATGTGGAACCTCAGAACATCTTGTTATGAGATTACAACTCATTATAATCGAATGGTTGACCAATTAAGCGATGTGGAACCTCAGAATAGCTTGTTATGAGATTATAGCTAATTATCATCAAACGGTTGACAGATTCAATAATGTGGAACCTCAGAATAGCTTTCTATGAGATTACAACTCATTATCATCGAATGGTTGACCAATTTGGTGATGTGAAACCTCAGAATAGCTTGTTATGAGATTGCAGCTCATTATCATCGAATGGTTGACCGATTTAGCGATGTGGAACCTCAGAATAACTTGTTATGAGATTACAACTCATTATCATCGAACGATTGACCGATTCGGCGATGTGAAACCTAAGAATAGCTTATTACGAGATTGTAGTTGATTATCATCGAACAATTGACCGATTCGGTGATGTGGAACCTCAGAATGGCTTGTTATGAGATTACAACTCATTATCATCGAACGGTTGACAGACTCAGCAATGTGGAACCTCAGAACGGCTTGTTATGAGATTACAACTCATTATCATCGAACGGTTGACCAATTCGGTGATGTGGAACCTCAGAATAGCTTGTTATGAGATTGTAGCTCATTATCATCAAACGGTTGACCAATTCGGCGATGTGGAACCTCAGAACAGCTTGTTATGAGATTGCAACTCATTATCATCAAACCGTTGATCGATTCAGTGATGTGGAACCTCAAAATAGCTTGTTATATGATTATAACTCATTAATATCAAACGGTTGATCGATTCGACAATGTGGAACCTCATAATGGCTTGTTATGAGACTACAACTCATTATCATCAAACGGTTGACCGATTCGGCGATGTGGAACCTCAGAATAGCTTGTTATGAGATTGCAGCTCATTATCATTGAATAGTTGACTGATTCGGCGATGTGGAACCTTAGAACAGCTTGTTATGAGATTACAACTCATTATCATCAAATGGTTGACCGATTCGGTGATGTAGAACATCAGAATAGCTTGTTATGAGATTACAGCTGATTATCATCAAATGATTATCCGATTCGGCGATGTGGCACCTCTGAACATCTTGTTATGAGATTACAACTCATTATCATCGAACGGTTGACTGATTTGGTGATGTGAAACCTCAGAACAGCTTGTTATGAGATTACAGCTGATTATCATCGAACGGTTGACTGATTTGGCGATGTGGAACCTCAGAATAGCTTGTTATCAGATTATAACTCGTTATCATCAAACGGTTGATCGATTCAGCGATGTGGAATCTTAAAATAGCTTGTTATGAAATTGCAACTCATTATCATCAAACGGTTGATCAATTCGGCGATTTGGAACCTCAGAATGGCTTGTTATGAGATTATAACTCATTATCATCGAACAGTTGACTGATTCAGCGATGTGGATCCTCAGAACAGCTTCTTATGAGATTACAGCCCATTATCATCGAACGGTTGACTGATTCAGTAATGTGGAATGTCAGAACAACTTGTTGTGAGGTTACAACTCATTATCATCGAATGGTTGACCGATTCGGCGATGTAGAACATCAGAACAAATTGTTATGAGATTGCAACTTATTATCATCGAACGGTTGACTGATTCGGCGATGTGGAACCTCAAAATGGCTTGTTATGAGATTACAACTCATTATCATCGAACAGTTGACCAATTTGGCAATGTGGAACGTCAGAATAGCTTGTTGTGAGATTACAACTCATTATCATCGAATGGTTGACTGATTCAGCGATGTAGAACATCTAAATAGCTTGTTATGAGATTACAACTCATTATCATCAAACGGTTGACCGATTCGGTGATGTGGAACCTCAGAATGGCTTGTTATGAGATTACAACTCATTATCAATGAACGGTTGACCAATTCGGTGATGTGGAACCTCAGAATAGCTTGTTATGAGAGTGCAGCTCATCATCATCAAACAGTTGACTGATTCGGCGATGTGGAACCTCAGAACAACTTGTTATGAGATTAAAACTTATTATAATCATACGGTTGACTAATTTAGCGATGTAGAATATTAGAGTAGCTTGTTATGAGATTGCTGCTGATTATCATCAAACGGTTGACCGATTCGGCCATGTGGAACCTTAGAACGATTTGTTATGAGATTAAAACTCATTATCATCAAATAGTTGAGCAATTCGGCGATGTGGAACCTCAGAACAGCTTGTTATGAGATTGCTGCTGATTATCATTGAACGGTTGACCAATTCAGCGATGTCGACCCTCAGAACAACTTGTTATGAGATTAAAACTCATTATGATCAAACGGTTGATCCATTCGGCGATGTGGAACCTCAGATTGGCTTGTTATAAGATTACAACTCATTATCATCGAACGGTTGACTGATTCGGCGATGTGGAACCTCACAATAGCTTGTTATGAGATTATAGCTCATTATTATTGAACGGTTGACCGATTCGGCGATGTGGAACCCCAGAACAGCATCTTATGAGATTAAAACTCATTATCATCGAACGGTTGACCGATTCTGTGATGTAGAACATCAGAATAGCTTGTTATGAGATTGCAGTTGATTATCATCAAACGGTTGACTCATTCAGCAATGTCGAACCCTAGAACGGCTTGTTATGAGATTACAACTCATTATCATCGAACGGTTGACTGATTCGGCCATGTGGAACCTAAGAACAGCTTGTTATGAGATTGTAGCTGATTATCATCAAGCGATTGACCGATTCGGTGATGTGGAACCTTAGAATAGCTTGTTATGAGATTACAACTCATTATCATCAAATGGTTGACCAATTCGGCGATGTTGAACCTCAGAATAGCTTGTTATGAGATTGTAGCTGATTATCATCAAACGGTTGACCAATTCGGCAATGTGAAATCTCAGAGTAGCTTGTCATGAGATTACAACTCATTATCATCAAATGGTTGATCAATTCGGGGATGTGGAGCCTCAAAATAGCTTGTTGTGAGATTACAACTCATTATCATCCAACAGTTGATCGATTCAGCGATGTGGAACCTCAGAATGGCTTGTTATGAGATTACAAATCATTATGATCAAATGGTTGACCGATTCGGTGATGTGAAACCTCAGAATAGCTTGTTATGAGATTACAACTCATTATCATCGAACGGTTGATTGTTTTGGTGATGTGGAACCTCAGAATAGCTTGTTATGAGATTACAACTCATTATCATTGAACTGTTGATCGATTCGGCGATGTGGAACCTTAGAATGGCTTGTTATGAGATTATAACTCATTATCATAGAATGATTGACCGATTCGGTGATGTGAAAATTAGAATATCTTGTTATGAGATTGTAGCTCATTATCATTGAATGGTTGACCGATTCAGCGATGTGGAACCTTAGAACAACTTGTTATGAGATTACAACTCATTATCATCGAACGATTGATCGATTCAGTGATGTGGAACCTCAAAATAGTTTGTTATGAGATTATAACTCATTATCATCAAACGATTGATCAATTCGGTGATGTGGAACCTCAGAATGACTTGTTATGAGATTACAACTCATTATCATTGAACGGTTGACCAATTCGGTGAAGTGGAACCTTAGAACAGCTTGTTATGAGATTGCCGCTCATTATCATCAAACAGTTGACTATTTCGGCAATGTGGAACCTCACAACAGCTTGTTATGAGATTACAACTCATTATCATCGAACAGTTGACCGATTCGGCGATGTAGAACATCAGAATAGCTTTCTATGAGATTGCAAATAATTATCATCGAACGGTTGACCGATTCGGCGATGTGGAACCTCAAAACATCTTGTTATGAGATTACAACTCATTATCATCGAATTGTTGATTGATTCGGTGATGTGGAACCTCAGAATAGCTTGTTATGAGATTGTAGTTAATTATCATCGAACGGTTGACCGATTTGGTGATGTGGAAGCTCAGAACATCTTTTTATGAGATTACAACTCATTATCATCGAACGGTTGACCAATTCAGTGATGTGGAACCTCAGAACAGCTTGTTATGAGATTGTAGCTCATTATCATCGAACGGTTGACCGATTCGGCAATGTGGAACCTCAGAATAGCTTGTTATGAGATTGCAATTCATTATCATCAAACAATTGATCGATTTAGCGATGTGGAACCTTAGAATAGCTTGTTATGAGATTACAACTCATTATCATCAAACGGTTGATCGATTCACTGATGTGGAACCTCAGAAGGGCTTGTTATGAGACTATAACTCATTATCATCGAATGGTTAATTGATTCGGCGATGTGGAACCTCAGAATAGCTTGTTATGAGATTACAGCTTATTATCATCAAACGGTTGACCGATTCGGTGATGTGGAACCTTAGAACAGCTTGTTATGAGATTACAACTCATTATCATTGAACGGTTGATTAATTCGGCGATGTGGAACCTCAGAATGGCTTATTATGAGATTACAACTTATTATCATCAAATGGTTGACCGATTCGATGATGTGGAACCTCCAAACAACTTGTTATGAGATTGCAGCTCATTATCACCGAAGGGTTGACCGATTTAATGATGTGAAACCTTAGAATAGCTTGTTATGAGATTACCACTCATTATCATCGAACGGTTGCCCGATTCAGTGATGTAGAACATCAGAACAACTTGTTCTGAGATTGCAGCTAATTATCATCGAATGGTTGACCGATTCAGGGATGTGGAACCTGAGAACGGCTTGTTATGAGATTAAAACTCATTATGATCAAACGATTGACCAATTCGGCGATGTGGAACCTCAAAATAGCTTGTTATGAGATTACAACTCATTATCATTGAATGGTTGACCAATTCGGTGATGTGGAACCTTAGAATAGCTTGTTATGAGATTGTAACTCATTATCATCAAACGGTTGATCGATTCGGCAATGTGGAACCTCAGAACAACTTGTTATGAGATTACAACTCATTATCATCGAACGGTTGATCGATTCAGTGATGTGGAACCTCACAACAGCTTGTTATGAGATTACAACTCATTATCATCGAACGGTTGACCGAGTCAGTGATGTAGAACCTCAAAATAGCTTGTTATGAGATTGCAACTGATTATCATCGAACGATTGACCGATTCGGTGATGTGGAACCTCAGAACGGCTTGTTATGAGATTACAACACATTATCATCGAACGGTTGACCGATTCGGCAATGTGGAACCTTAGAATGTCTTATTTTGAGATTACAACTCATTATCATCAAATGGTTGACCAATTCGGTGATGTGAAACCTCAGAACAGCTTGTTATGAGATTGTAGCTCATTATCATCAAACGGTTGAGCGATTTGGCGATGTGGAATCTCAGAACAGCTTGTTATGAGATTACAACTCATTATCATCGAACGGTTGATCAATTCAGTGATGTAGAACCTCAGAACAGCTTGTTATGAGATTACAACTCATTATCATCAAACGGTTGATCGATTCGGCAATGTGGAACCTTAGAACGGCTTGTTATGAGATTACAACTCATTATCATCGAATGTTTGACCAATTCAGCGATGTGGAACCTCAGAACAGCTTTTTATGAGATTGTAGCTCATTATCATCGAATGGTTGACCGATTCAGTGATGTGGAACCTCAGAACAACTTGTTATGAGATTACAACTCTTTATCATAAAACGGTTGACTGATTCAACACTGTAGAACATCAGAACAGCTTGTTATGAGATTGCAGCTGATTATCATCAAACGGTTGATAGATTTGGTGATGTGGAACCTCAGAATGGCTTGTTATAAGATTACAACTCATTATCATTGAACGGTTGACCGATTCAGTGATGTGGAACCTCAGAATGGCTTGTTATAAAATTACAACTCATTATCATCAAACGGTTGACCGATTCAACGATGTGGAATCTCAGAACAACTTGTTATGAGATTGAAACTAATTATCATCGAACGGTTGACCGATTTGGCAATGTGGAACCTCAGAACAGCTTGTTAGGAGATTAAAACTCATTATCATCGAATGGTTGATTGACTCGGTGATGTAGAACCTTAGAATAGCTTGCTATGAGATTACAACTCATTATCATCGAACGGTTGATCGATTCGGCAATGTGGAACCTCAGAATGGCTTGTTATGAGATTACAACTCATTATCATCGAACAGTTGACCGATTCAGCGATGTGGAACCTCAGATGAGCTTGTTATAAGATTGCAGCTCATTATCATCGAACGGTTGATCGATTTGGCGATGTGGAACCTCAGAATAGCTTGTTATGAGATTGCTGCTCATTATCATCAAACAGTTGACCGATTTAGCGATGTGGAACCTCAGAATAGCTTTTTATGAGATTACAACTCATTATCATCGAACAGTTGACCGATTCGGTGATGTAGAACATCAGAATAACTTGTTATGAGATTGCAACTGATTATCATCAAACGGTTGACCAATTCAACGATGTGGAACCTCAAAATGGCTTGTTATGAGATTACAACTCATTATCATCCAACGGTTGACCAATTCGGTGATGTGGAACCTCAGAACACCTTGTTATAAGATTACATCTCATTATCATCAAATAGTTGACCGATTCGGTGATGTGAAACCTCAGAACAGCTTGTTATAAGATTACAACTCATTATCATCAAATGGTTGATCGATTCGGTGATGTGGAACCTCAGAATAGGTTGTTATAAGATTACATCTCATTATCATCAAACGGTTGACCGATTCAGTGATGTGGAACCTCAGAACAACTTGTTATGAGATTGTAGCTCATTATCATCAAACGCTTGACCGATTCGGCCATGTGGAACCTCAGAATAGCTTGTTATGAGATTAAAACTCATTATCATCGAACGGTTGACCGATTTAGTGATGTGGAACCTCAAAATAGCTTGTTATGAGATTACAACTCATTATCATCGAACAGTTGATCGATTCGGGGATATGGAACCTTAAAGCGGTTTGTTATGATATTACAACTCATTATCATCAAATGGTTGACCGATTCGTTGATGTGGAACCTCAGAACATCTTGTTATGAGATTGCAGCTGATTATCATCGAATCATTGACCGATTCGGCGATGTGGAACCTCAGAACAGCTTTTTATGAGATTACAACTCATTATCATCAAACGGTTGACTGATTTGGTAATGTAGAACATTAGAACAACTTGTTATGAGATTGCAGCTAATTATCATCGAACGGTTGACTGATTCGGTGATGTAGAACCTCAGAATGGCTTGTTATGAGATTACAACTCATTATCATCAAACTGTTGACCGATTCGATGATGTGAAACTTTAGAACAACTTGTTATGAGATTTTTAGCTGATTATCATCAAACAGTTGACCGATTTGGCGATGTGGAACCTCAGAATAGCTTGTTATGAGATTACAACTCATTATCATCGAACGGTTGACCAATTCGGTGATGTGGAACCTTACAATAGCTTGTTATGAGATTGTAGCTCATTATCATCGAACAGTTGATGGATTCGGTGATGTGGAACCTCAGAACAGCTTGTTATGAGATTGCAACTCATTATCATCGAACAGTTGATCGATTTGGTGATGTGGAACCTCAGAACAGATTGTTATGAGATTACAACTCATTATCATCGAACGGTTGATCGATTCGGTGATGTGGAACCTCAAAATGGCTTGTTATGAGATTACAACTTATTATCATTAAACGGTTGACCGATTCGGCGATATGGAACCTCAGAACAGCTTGTTATGAGATTGTAGCTGATTATCATCGAACGATTGACTGATTAGGCCATGTGGAACCTCAGAATGGCTTATTATGAGATTATAACTCATTAACATCAAATGGTTGACTGATTCGGTAATGTGGAACCTCAGAATGGCTTGTTATGAGATTACAACTCATTATCATTGAACGGTTTACCGATTCGACGATGTGGAACCTCAAAACATCTTGTTATGAGATTGCAGCTCATTATCATCGAAAGGTTGAGTGATTCGGCGATGTGGAACCTCAGAACAGCTTGTTTTAAGATTGTAACTCATTATCATCAAATGGTTTATCGATTCGATGATGTGGAACCTCAGAACAGCTTATTATGAGATTGCAGCTCATTATCATCAACTGGTTGACCGATTCGGCAATGTGGAACCTCAGAATAGCTTGTTATGAGATTGCAACTCATTATCATCAAACGATTAATTGATTCAGTGATGTGGAACCTTAGAACAGCTTGTTATGAGATTACAACTCATTATCATTGACTGGTTGATGAATTTGGCGATCTGGAACCTCTGAATGGCTTGTTATAAGATTACAACTCATTATCATCAAATGGTTGACCGATTTGGCGATGTGGAACCTCAGAACAGCTTATTATGAGATTGCAGCTCATTATCATCGAATGATTGATCGATTCAGGGATGTGGAACCTCAGAACAACTTGTTATGAGATTACAACTCATTATCATCAAATGGTTGACCAATTAGGCGATGTAGAACATCAAAACAACTTGTTAAGAGATTGCAGCTGATTATCATGGAACGGTTGACCGATTCGGCGATGTAGAACCTCAGAATGGCTTGTTATTAAATTACAACTCATTATCATCGAACGGTTGACCGATTCGGTGATGTGGAACCTCAGAACAGCTTGTTATGAGATTACAGTAGATTATCATCGAACAGTTGACCGATTCGGTGATGTGGAACCTCAGAACAGTATGTTATGAGATAACAACTAATTATCATCAAACGGTTTATCGATTCGATGATGTGGAACCTCAAAATGGCTTGTTATGAGATTACAACTCATTATCATCAAACGGTTGACCGATTCAGTGATGTGGAACCTCAGAATAGCTTGTTATGAGATTGCAGCTCATTATCATCAAACGGTTGACCGATTCGGTGATGTGGAACCTCAAAATAGCTTGTTATGAGATTACAACTCATTATCATCGAACGGTTGACTGATTTGGCAATGTAGAACATTAGAACAACTTGTTATGAGATTGCACTGATTATCATCAAATAGTTGACAGATTCGGCGATGTGGAACCTCAAAATGGCTTGTTATGAGATTAAAACTCATTATCATCGAAAGGTTGACCAATTCGGCAATGTGGAACCTCAAAACAGCTTGTTATGAGATTGTAGATAATTATCATCAAATGGTTGACCGATTCAGTGATGTGGAACCTTAAAACAACTTGTTATGAGATTACAACTCATTATCATCAAACGATAGACCAATTCGACATTGTGGAACCTTAGAATAGCTTGTTATGAGATTATAACTCATTATCATCGAACGGTTGATCGACTCGGCGATGTGGAACCTCAGAACGGCTTGTTATGAGATTACAACTCATTATCATCAAACGGTTGACTGATTCGGCGATGTGGATCCTCAAAATAGCTTGTTATGAGATTGCAGCTCATTATCATCAAATGGTTGAATGATTCATTGATGTGGAACCTCAGAATAGCTCGTTATGAGATTACAACTCATTATCATTGAATGGTTGACCGATTCGGCGATGTAGAACATCAAAACAGCTTGTTACGAGATTGCAGCTGATTATCATCGAACGGTTGACCGATTTGGCGATGTCAAACCTCAGAACGGCTTGTTATGAGATTATAACTCATTATCATCAAATGATTGACCGATTCGGTGATGTGGAACCTCAGAATAGCTTGTTATGAGATTGAAGCTTATTATCATCAAACGGTTGACCGATTCGGCGATGTGGAACCTTAGAATAGCTTGTTATGAAATTACAACTCATTATCATCGAACAATTGATCGATTTGGCAATGTGGAGCCTTACAACGGCTTGTTATGAGATTACAACTCATTATCATCGAATGGTTGACCGATTCGGTGATGTAAAACCTTAGAATAGCTTGTTATGAGATTTCAGCTCATTATCATTGAATAGTTGACCGATTCGGCGATGTAGAACCTCAGAATAGCATGTTATGAGATTACAACTCATTATCATTGAATGGTTGACCGATTTGGGGATGTAGAACATTAGAATAGGTTGTTATGAGATTGCAACTGATTATCATCAAACGGTTGACTGATTTGACGATGTGGAACCTCAAAATGGCTTGTCATGAGATTACAACTCATTATCATTGAACGGTTGACCGATTTGGCGATGTGGAACGTCAGAATGACTTGTTATGAGATTATAACTCATTATCATCAAATGGTTGACCAATTCAGCGATGTGGAACCTCAGAAATGGTTGTTATGACATTGCAGCTCATTATCATCGAACGGTTGACCGATTCGGCGATGTGGAACCTCAAAATAGCTTGTTATGAGATTGCAACTCGTTATCATCAAATAGTTGATCGATTTGGCAATGTGGAACCTTAGAACAACTTGTTATGAGATTATAACTCATTATCACCGAACGGTTGATCGATTCGGGGATGTGGAAGCTCAGAATGGCTTGTTATGAGATTACAACTCATTATCATCAAACGGTTGACCGATTCGGCAATGTGGAATCTTAGAACAGCTTGTTTTATGATTGCAGTTGATTATCATCGAATGGTTGGCTTATTCAGCGATATGGAACCTCAGAACGGTTGATTGATTCGGCGATGTGGAACCTCAGAACAGCTTGTTATGAGATTACAACTCATTATCATCGAATGTTTGATCGATTCGGCGATGTGGAACCTCAGAATGGCTTGTTATGAGATTACAACTCATTATCATCGAACGATTCACTAATTCGGCGATGTGGAACCTCAGAACAGCTTGTTATGAGATTGCAGCTCATCATCATCGAACAGTTGATCGATTCGGCGATGTGGAACCTCAGAACAGCTTGTTATGAGATTAAAACTCATTATCATCGAACGGTTGACTGATTCGGCGATGTAGAACATCAGAACAGCTTGTTATGACATTGCAGCTGATTATCATCGAAAGGTTGACCGATTCGACGATGTGGAACCTTAGAATGGCTTGTTATGAGATTACAACTCATTATCATCGAATGGTTGACCTATTTGGTGATGTGGAACCTTAGAATAGCTTTTTATGACATTGCAGCTGATTACCATTGAATGGTTGACTGATTCGGTGATGTGGAAACTCAGAACAGCTTGTTATGAGATTACAACTCATTATCATCGAACGGTTGACCAATTCCATGATGTGGAACCTCAGAAGAGCTTGTTATGAGATTGCAACTCATTATCATCAAATGGCTGACCGATTCGGCGATGTGGAACCTCAGTATAGCTTGTTATGAGATTGCAACTGATTATCATCAAACAGTTGATCGATTCGGCAATGTGGATCCTCAGAATAGCTTGTTATGAGATTACAACTCATTATCATTGAACAGTTGACCAATTCGGCGATGTGGAACCTCAAAATAGCTTGTTATGAGATTGTAGCTCATTATCATTGAACGGTTGACCGATTGGATGATGTGGAACCTCAGAATAGCTTGTTATGAGATTCCAACTCATTATCATCGAATGGTTGATTGATTCGGCGATGTGGAACCTCAGGATGGCTTGTTATGAGATTACAACTCATTATCATCAAATGGTTGATCGATTCGGTGATGTGGAACCTCAGAATGGCCTTTTATGAGATTACAACTCATTATCATCAAACGGTTGACCGATTCAGTGATGTGGAATCTCAGAATAGCTTGTTATGAGATTGCAGTTGATTATCATCGAACGGTTGACCGATTCGGTGATGTGGAACCTCAGAACGGCTTGTTATGAGATTACAACTCATTATCATCGAATGGTTGACCGATTTGGCAATGTGGAACCTTAGAACAGCTTGTTATGAGATTACAACACATTATCATCGAACGGTTGACCAATTCGGCAATGTGGAATCTTAGAACAGCTTATTATGAGATTGCAACTTATTATCATCGAATGGTTGACTGATTTGGCGATGTGGAACCTCAGAACATCTTGTTATGAGATTACAACACATTATCTTCGAACAGTTGATTGATTCGGTGATGTGGAACCTCAAAATAGCTTGTTATGAGATTGGTACTCATTATCAGTGACTAGTTGATCGATTCGGCAATGTGGAACCTCAGAATGGCTTGTTATGAGATTACAACTTGTTATCATTGAATGGTTGACCGATTCGGCTATGTGGAACCTCAGAAAAGCTTGTTATAAGATTGCAGCTCATTATCATCAAACGGTTGACCGATTCGGTGATGTGGAACCTCATAATAGCTTGTTATGAGATTACAACCTATTATCATCGAATGGTTGACCGATTCGGCGATGTACAACATCAAAATAGCTTATTATGAGATTGCACTTGATTATCATCAAACGATTGACCGATTCGATGATGTGGAACCTCAGAATGACTTGTTATGAGATTACAACTCATTATCATTGAATGCTTGACCTATTCGATGATGTGGAATCTCATAACAGCTTGTTATGAGATTGTAGTTGATTATCATCAAACTGTTGACTGATTCAGCAATGTGGAACCTCATAACAGCTTGTTATGAGATTACAACTCATTATCATCTAACGGTTGATCGATTCGGCAATGTGGAACCTTAGAATAGCTTGTTATGAGATTATAACTCATTATCATCGAACGATTGATCGATTCGGTGATGTGGAAGCTCAGAACAGCTTTTTATGAGATTACAACTCATTATCATCGAATGGTTGACCGATTCAGCGATGTGGAACCTTAGAACAGCTTGTTATGAGATTGCAGCTCATTATCATTGAATGGTTCACCGATTCAGCGATGTGGAACCTTAGAACAGCTTGTTATGAGATTATAACTCATTATCATGGAACGGTTGACTGATTCGGCGATGTAGAACATCAGAATTGCTTGTTATGAGATTACAGCTAATTATCATTGAACGGTTGACCGATTCGATGATGTGGAACCTCAAAACGGCTTGTTATGAGATTACAACTCATTATCATCGAATGGTTGACCGATTTGGCGATGTAGAACCTAAGAATGGCTTGTTATGAGATTACAACTCATTATCATCGAATGGTTGACCAGTTTGGTGATGTGGAACCTCAAAACAGCTTGTTATGAGATTACAGCTCATTATCATCAAATGGTTGACTGATTCGACGATGCGGAACCTCAGAACATCTTGTTATGAGATTACAACTCATTATAATCAAACGGTTGACCAATTCGGTGATGTATAACATCAGAACAACTTGTTATGAGATTGTTGCTGATCATCATCAAACGGTTGACAGATTCGGTGATGTGGAACCTTAGAACAGCTTGTTATGAAATTACAGTTCTTTATCATCAAACGGTTGACCGATTCGGCGATGTGGAACCTCAGAACAGCTTGTTATGAGATTACAACTCATTATCATCGAACGGTTGACCGATTTGGCAATGTGAAACCTCAGAACATCTTGTTACGAGATTACTACTCATTATGATCAAATAGTTGATCGATTCTACGATGTGGAACCTTAGAACGGCTTGTTATGAGATTAAAACTCATTATCATCAAACAATTGACCAATTTGGTGATGTGGAACCTCAGAATAGCTTGTTATGAGATTGCAGCTCATTATCATCGAACGGTTGACCGATTCAATGATGTGGAACCTCAGAACAACTTTTTATGAGATTGTAGCTGATTATCATCGAACGGTTGACCGATTTGGTGATGTGGAACCTCAGAATGGCTTGTTATGAGATTACAACTCATTATCATCAAACGGTTGACCGATTCGATGATGTGGAACATCAGAATGGCTTGTTATGAGATTACAACTCATTATCATCAAATGATTGACCAATTCAGCGATTTGGAACCTCAGAATAGCTTGTTATGAGATTGCAACTCATTATCATCGAACGGTTGACCGATTCGGCAATGTGGAACCTCAGAACAACATGTTATGAGATTGCAACTCAATATCATCAAACGGTTGATAAATTCGGTGATGTGGAATCTTAGAATAGTTTGTTATGAGATTACAACTCATTATCATCAAATGGTTGATCAATTCGGCGATGTGGAACCTCAAAATGACTTGTTATGAGATTACAACTCATTATCATCAAACGGTTGACCGATTTGGCGATGTGGAACCTTAGAATAGCTTGTTATGAGATTGCAGCTCACTATCATCGAACGGTTGACTGATTGGGTGATGTGGAACCTCAGAACAGCTTTTTATGAGATTATAACTCATTATCATCAAACAGTTGACCGATTCGGTGATGTAGAACATCAGAACAACTTATTATGAGATTGCAACTTATTATCATCAAACGGTTAACCGATTCGGTGATGTGGAACCTTAGAACGTCTTGTTATCAGATTACAACTCATTATCATCAAACAGTTGAGTGATTCAGTGATGTAGAACCTTAGAACAGCTTGTTACGAGATTGCAGCTCATTATTATCAAACAGTTGACCAATTTGGCGATGTAGAACCTCAGAACAGCTTGTTATGAGATTACAACTCATTATCATAAAAAGGTTTATTGATTTGGCAATGTGGAACCTCAGAATAGCTTGTTATGAGATTACAACTCATTATCATCAAAAGGTTGATCGATTCGGCGATGTCGAACCTCAGAATGGCTTGTTATGAGATTACAACTCATTATCATCGAACGGTTGACCGATTCGGCGATGTGAAACTTTAGAAGAGCTTGTTATGAGATTGTAGCTTATTATCATCAAACAGTTGACCGATTCAGCGATGTGGAACCTCAGAATAGCTTGTTGTGAGATTACAACTCATTATCATTGGATCGTTGACCGATTCAGCGATGTAGAACATCAAAATAGCTTGTTATGAGATTGTAGCTGATTATCATTGAAAAGTTGACCGATTCAGTGATGTGGAACCTCAGAATGGCTTGTTATGAGATTAAAACTCATTATCATCAAACAGTTGACCGATTTGGTGATGTGGAACCTCAAAATGGCTTGTTATAAGATTACAACTTATCATCATCAAACGGTTGACCAATTCGGCGATGTGGAACCTAAGAACAGCTTGTTATGAGATTGCAGCTCATTATCATCAAACAGTTGACCGATTCGGCGATGTGGAACCTCAAAATAGCTTGTTATGAGATTGTAACTCATTATCATAGAACGGGTGATCAATTCGGTGATGTGGAACCTCAGAACAGCTTGTTATGAGATTCCAACTCATTATCATCGAACGGTTAATCCATTCAGCAATGTGGAACCTTAAAATGGCTTGTTATGAGATTATAACTCATTATCATCGAACGGTTGACCGATTCGGCGATGTGAAACCTCAAAACAGCTTGTTATGAGATTGCAACTCATTATCATCAAACAGTTGACCGATTGGGCAATGTGGAACTTCAGAATAGCTTATTATGAGATTACAACTCATTATCATCAAACGGTTGACCGATTCAGCGATGTAGAACCTCAGAAAAGCTTATTATGAGATTGCAGCCAATTATCATCGAATAATTGACCGATTTAGCGATGTGGAACCTCAGAACAACTGGTTATGAGATTACAACTCATTATCATTGAACAATTGATCTATTTGGCAATGTGGAACCTCAGAATGGCTTGTTATTAGATTACAACTCATTATCATCAAATGGTTGACCGATTCGGTGATGTGGAACCTCAGAATAGATCATTATGAGATTGCAGTTGATTATCATCGAACAGTTGACCGATTCGATGATGTGGAACCTCAAAACGGCTTGTTATGATATTACAACTCATTATCATCTAACGGTTGACCAATTCTGCGATGTGGAACCTCAGAACAGATTGTTATGAGATTATAACTCATTATCATTGAACGGTTGACCAATTTGGTGATGTGGAACCTCAGAATAGCTTGTTATGAGATTGCAGCTCATGATCATCGAATGGTTGACTGATTCGGCGATGTGAAAACTCAGAATAGCTTTTTATGAGATTGCAACTCATTATCATCGAATAATTGATCGATTTGGCAATGTGAAACCTCAGAACAACTTGTTATAAGATTACAACTCATTGTCATCAAACGATTGATCGATTCGGCGATGTGGAACCTCAGAACGACTTGTTATGAGATTACAACTCATTATCATCGAATGGTTGACTGATTCGGCGATGTGAAACCTCAGAACAGCTTGTTATGAGATTACAGCTCATTATCATCGAACAGTTGACTGATTCAGTGATGTGGAACCTCAGAACAGCTTGTTATGAGATTACAACTCATTATCATCAAACGGTTGACTAATTCGGCGATGTGGATCCTCAAAATAGCTTGTTATGAGATTACACTTCATTATCATCAAGTGATTGATCGATTTGACAATGTGGAACCTTAGAACGGCTTGTTATGAGATTACAACTCATTATCATCGAACGGTTGACCGATTCGGCAATGTGGAACCTCAGAATAGCTTGTTATGAAATTGCAACTCATTATCATCAAACGGTTGACCGATTCGGCGATGTAGAATATTACAACAACTTGTTATGAGATTGCAGCTGATATTCATCAAATGGTTGACCGATTTGGCGATGTGGAACCTCAGAACGGCTTGTTATGAGATTACAACTTATTATCATTGAATGGTTAACCGATTCAGCAATGTGGAACCTAAGAATAGCTTGTTATGATATTCCAGCTGATTATCATCGAATGGTTGAGCGATTCAGCGATGTGGAACCTCAGAACAACTTGTTATGAGATTACAACTTATTATCATCGAATGATTGATTGATTTAGCGATGTGGAACCTTAGAACAGCTTGTTATGAGATTACAACTCATTATAATCAAACGGTTGACTGATTTGGCGAGGTGGAACCTCAGAATAGTTTGTTATGAGATTGTAGCTGATTATCATCGAACAATTGACCAATTCAGCAATGTGGAACCTCAGAATAGCTTGTTATGAGATTACAACTCATTATCATCGAATGGTTGACCGATTCAGCGATGTGGAACCTCAGAACAACTTGTTATGAGATTGCAACTCATTATCATCAAACGGTTGATCGATTCGGCGATGTAAAACCTCAAAATAGCTTGTTATGAGATTACAACTCATTATCATTGAACGGTTGATCGATTCGGCGATGTGGAACCTCAGAATGGCTTGTTATGAGATTACAACTCATTATCATCAAATGGTTCATCGATTTGGCGATGTGGAACCTGAGAACAACTTGTTATGAGATTGCAGCTGATTATCATCGAACGGTTGACCGATTCAGCGATGTAGAACCTCAGAACAACTTGTTATGAGATTACAACTCATTATCATCAAATAGTTGAACGATTCAGTGATGTGGAACTTCAGAATAGCTTGTTATGAGATTACAACTCATTATCATCGAACGGTTGACCAATTTAGCAATGTGAAACCTCAGAACAGCTTGTTATGAGATTGCAGCTCATTATCATCGAATGGTTGACCGATTCAGTAATGTGGAACCTCAGAATAGCTTGTTAGAAGATTACAACTTATTATCATTGAAAGGTTGATCAATTCGGCGATGTGGAACCTCAAAACAACTTGTTATGATATTACAACTCATTATCATCGAACGGTTGATCGATTCGGCGATGTGGAACCTCAGAACGGCTTGTTATGAGATTACAACTTATTATCATCGAACGGTTGACCGATTTGGCGATGTGGAACCTCAGAACAGCTTGTTATGAGATTGCAACTCATTATCATCAAACGGTTGAATGATTCGGCGATGTGGAACGTCAGAATAGCTTGTTATGAGATTACAACTCATTATCATCAAACAGTTGACCGATTCGGTGATGTAGAACATCAGAACAACTTGTTATGAGATTGCAGTTGATTATCATCAAACGGTTGACCGATTCGGTGATGTGGAACCTAAAAATGGCTTGTTATGAGATTACAACTCATTATCATCGAATGGTTGACCGATTTGGCGATGTGGAACCTCAGAATAGCTTATTATGAGATTGCAACTGATTATCATCGAACGGTTGACCGATTCGGTGATGTCAAACCTCAGAATAGCTTTTTATGAGATTACAACTCATTATCATCGAACGGTTGATCAATTCGGCAATGTGGAATCCCAGAACAAAATGTTATGAGATTACAACTCATTATCACGGAACGGTTGACCGATTCTGCGATGTGGAACCTCAGAATAGCTTGTTATGAGATTGTAGCTCATTATCATCGAACGGTTGACCGATTCAGCAATGTGGAACTTCAGAATAGCTTGTTATGAGATTACAACTCATTATCATCAAACGGTTGACCGATTTGGTGATGTAGAATATCAGAATAGCTTGTTATGAGATTGCAACTAGTTATCATCGAATGGTTGACCGATTCAATGATGTGAAACCTCAAAATGGCTTGTTATGAGATTACAACTCATTATCATCAAATGGTTGATCGATTTAGCGATGTGGAACCTCAGAATAGCTTGTTATGAGATTGCAACTCATTATCATCAAACAGTTGACCGATTCGGTGATGTGGAAGCTCAGAACAGCTTGTTATGAGATTACAACTTATTATCATCGAATGGTTGATCGATTCGGGGATATGGAACCTTAGAATAGTTTGTTATGAGATTATGACTTATTATCATCGAATCGTTGACCGATTCGGCGATGTGGAGCCTCAGAACAGCTTATTATGAGATTGCAGTTGATTATCATCGAATCATTGACCAATTCGGCGATGTGGAACCTCAGAATAGCTTTTTATGAGATTACAACTCATTATCATCGAACGGTTGACTGATTTGGTAATGTAGAACATTAGACCAGCTTGTTATGAGATTGCAGCTGATCATCATCGAACGGTTGATTGATTCAGTGATGTAGAACCTCAAAATGTCTTGTTATGAGATTACAACTCATTATCATCGAACGGTTGACCGATTCGGCGATATGAAACTTCAGGACCACTTGTTATGAGATTGTAGATGATTATCATCAAACGGTTGACTGATTCGGCGATGTGGAACCTCAGAATAGCTTTTTATGAGATTACAACTCATTATCATCGAACGGTTGACCAATCCAGCGATGCGGAACCTTAGAACTCATTATCATTGAACGGTTGACCGATTCAGCGATGTAGAACCTCAGAATAGCTTGTTATGAGATTGCAACTCATTATCATTGAACGGTTGATCGGTTTGGTGATGTAGAACCTCAGAACAAATTGTTATGAGATTACAACTCATTATCATCGAACGGTTGATCGATTTGGTGATGTGGAACCTCAGAACGGCTTCTTATGAGATTACAACTTATTACTATTAAACGGTTCATCGATTCAGCGATGTAGAACCTCAGAACAGCTTGTTATGAGATTGTAGCTGATTATCATCGAACGGTTGACTGATTCGGTGATGTGGAACCTTAGAATGGCTTGTTATGAGATTACAAGTCATTAAGATCAAACGGTTGACCGATTTGGCAATGTGGAACCTCAGAATGGCTTGTTATGAGGTTACAACTCATTAACATCGAACGGTTTACCGATTCGGCGATGTGGAACCTCAGAACAGCTTGTTATGTGATTGCAGCTCATTATCATCGAACGGTTGACCGATTCGGCGATGTGGAACCTCAAAACAGCTGGTTATAAGATTGCAACTCATTATCATCAAATGGTTGATCGATTCGATGATGTGGAACCTCAGAACGGCTTGTTATGAGATTACAACTTATTACTATTAAACAGTTGACCGATTCAGCGATGTAGAACCTTAGAACAACTTGTTATGAGATTGTAGCTGATTATCATCGAACGGTTGACTGATTCGGCGATGTGGAACCTCAGAATGGCTTGTTATGATATTACAAGTCATTAACATCAAACGGTTGACCGATTCGGCAATGTGGAACCTCAGAATGGCTTGTTATGAGATTACAACTCATTAAAAATGAACAATTTACCGATTTGGCGATGTGGAACCTCAGAATAGCTTGTTATGAGATTGCAGCTCATTATCATCAACCAGTTGATCGATTCGACGATGTGCAACCTCAGAACAGCTTGTTATGAGATTACAACTCATTATCATCGAACGGTTGATTGATTTGGTAATGTGGAACCTCAAAATGGCTTGTTCTAAGATTACAACTCATTATCATTGAATGATTGACCAATTTGACAATGTGGAACCTCAGAACAACTTGTTATGAGATTGCAGCTCATTATCATCAACAGGTTGACCGATTCGCCGATGTGGAACATCAGAATAGCTTGTTATGAGATTGCAACTCATTATCATCAAACGGTTAATTGATTCAGCGATGTGGAACCTTAAAATAGCTTGTTATGATATTACAACTCATTATCATTGAACGGTTGATCAATTCGGCGATGTGGAACCTCCGAATGGCTTGTTATCAGATTACAACTCATTATCATCGAACGGTTGACCGATTTGGCGATGTGGAACCTCAGAATAGCTTGTTATGAGATTGCAGTAGATTATCATTGAACAGTTGACAGATTCGGTGATGTGGAACCTCAGAATAGCTTGTTATGAGATAACAACTCATTATGATCAAACGGTTTATCGATTTGGTGATGTGGAACCTCAAAATGGCTTGTTATGAGATTACAACTCATTATCATTAAACGGTTGACCGATTCAGCGATATGGAACCTCAGAACTTGTTATGAGATTGTAGCTCATTATCATCAAATAGTTGACCGATTTGACGATGTGGAACCTCAGAATAGCTTGTTATGAGATTAGAACTCATTATCATCGAACGGTTGACCGATTCGGCGATGTAGAACAACAGAACAGGTTGTTATGAGATTGCAACTAATTATCATCGAATGGTTAACCGATTCGGCGATGTGGAACCTCAAAATGGCTTTTTATGAGATTACAACTCATTATCATTGAACGGTTGACTGATTTGGCGATGTGGAACCTCAGAATGACTTGTTATGAGATTACAGCTCATTATCATCAAACGGTTGACCAATTTGGTGATGTGGAACCTCAGAACTGGTTGTTATGAGATTGCAGCTCATTATCATCAAATGATTGACCGATTCGGCGATGTGGAACCTCAGAATAGCTTGTTATGAGATTGTAACTCATTATTATTGAATAGTTGATCGATTCGGCAATGTGGAACCTTAGAACAGCTTGTTATGAGATTACAACTCATTATCATCGAACGGTTGACCGATTCAGCGATGTGGAATCTTAGAACAGCTTGTTATGAGATTGCAACTCATTATCATCGAACGATTAACCGATTCCGCAATGTAGAACCTCAAAATAGCTTATTATGAGATTACAACTCATTATCATCGAACGGTTGACTGATTCGGCGATGTAGAACATCATAATAGCTTATTATGAGATTGCAGCTGATTATCATCGAATGGTTGGCCGATTCAGCGATGTGGAACCTCAGAATGGCTTGTTATGAGATTACAACTCATTATCATCGAATGATTGACTGATTTGGTGATGTGGAACCTCAAAATGGCTTGTTATGAGATTAAAACTCATTATCATCGAACGGTTCACCGATTCGGCAATGTGGAACCTCAGAACAGCTTGTTATGAGATTACAACTCATTATCATCGAACGCTTGATCGATTCAGTGATGTGGAACCTCAGAATGGCTTGTTATGAGATTACAACTCATTATCATCGAATGATTAACTAATTCAGCGATGTGGAACCTCAGAATAGCTTGTTATGAGATTGTAGCTCTTTATCATCGAACAGTTGATCAATTCGGCAATGTGGAACCTCAGAATAGCTTGTTATGAGATTACAACTCATTATCATTGATTGGTTGACTGATTCGGCGATGTAGAACATCAGAACAACTTGTTATGACATTGTAGTTGATTATCATCGAAAGGTTGACCGATTCGACGATGTGGAACTAGAGAATGGCTTGTTATGAGATTACAACTCATTATCATCGAATGGTTGACCGATTCGGTGATGTGGAACCTCAAAACAGCTTGTTATGACATTGCAGCTGATTATCATTGAACGGTTGACCGATTCGGCAATGTGGAAACTCAGAATAGCTTGTTATGAGATTACAACTCATTATCATTGAACGGTTGACCAATTCGGCGATGTGGAACATCAGAATAGCTTGTTATGAGATTGCAGCTCATTATCATCAAACGATTGACCGATTCGGCGATGTGGAACCTCAGTGTAGCTTGTTATGAGATTGCAACTGATTATCATCAAACAGTTGATCGATTCGGCGATGTGGAACCTCAGAATAGCTTGTTATGAGATTGCAGTTGATTATCATCAAACAGTTGACCGATTCGATGATGTGGAACCTCAGAATGGCTTGTTACGATATTACAACTCATTATCATCTAACGGTTGACCAATTCCGTGATGTGGAACCTCAGAATGGATTGTTATGAGATTATAACTCATTATCATCGAACGGTTGACCAATTTGGCGATGTGGAACCTCAGAATAGCTTGTTATGAGATTGCAGCTCATTATCATCAAACGGTTGACTGATTCGGTCATGTGGAACCTCAGAATAACTTTTTATGAGATTGCAACTCAGTATCATCAAATAATTGATCGATTCGGCAATGTGAAACCTCAGAATAGCTTGTTATGAGATTACAACTCATAATCATCGAATGGTTGACTGATTCGGTGATGTGAAACCTCAGAACAGCTTGTTATAAGATTACAGCTCATTATCATCGAACGGTTGACCGATTTAGTGATGTGGAACCTCAGAATAGCTTGTTATGAGATTACAACTCATTATCACCGAACGGTTGACTGATTCGGCGATGTGGATCCTCAAAATAGCTTTTTATGAGATTACAATTCATTATCATCAAGTGATTGATCGATTTGACAATGTGGAACCTCAGAACGGCTTGTTATGAGATTACAACTCATTATCATCGAACGATTGACCGATTCGGCGATGTGGAACCTCAGAATAGCTTGTTATGAAATTGCAACTCATTATAATCGAATGGTTGACCGATTCAGCGATGTGAAACCTTAGAACAGCTTCTTATGAGATTACAACTCATTATCATCAAACGGTTGACCAATTCGGCGATGTAGAACATTACAACAGCTTGTTATGAGATTGCAGCTGATATTCATCAAATGGTTGACCGATTTGGCGATGTGGAACATTAGAACGACTTGTTATGAGATTACAACTCATTATCATTGAACGGTTGACCTATTCAGCAATGTGGAACCTAAGAATAGCTTGTTATGATATTGCAGCTGATTATCATCGAATGGTTGAGCGATTTGGCGATGTGGAACCTCAAAACAGCTTCTTATGAGATTACAACTTATTATCATCGAACGGTTGATTGATTCAGCGATGTGGAACCTTAGAACAGCATGTTATGCGATTACAACTCATTATAATCAAACGGTTGACCGATTCGGCGATGTGGAACCTCAGAATAGTTTGTTATGAGATTGTAGCTGATTATCATTGAACGGTTGACCAATTCGGCAATGTGGAACCTCAGAATAGCTTGTTATGAGATTACAACTCATTATCATCGAATGGTTGACCGATTCAGCGATGTGGAACCTCAGAATAGCTTGTTATGAGATTGCAACTCATTATCATCGAACGGTTGATCAATTCAGCGATGTAAAACCTCAGAACAGCTTGTTATGAGATTACAACTCATTATCATTGAACGGTTGATCGATTCGGCGATGTGGAACCTCAGAATGGCTTGTTATGAGATTACAACTCATTATCATCAAACGGTTCATTGATTTGGCGATATGGAACCTGAGAACAGCTTGTTATGAGATTGCAGATGATTATCATCGAACGGTTGACCGATTTAGCGATGTAGAACCTCAGAACAGCTTGTTATTAGATTACAACTCATTATAATCAAATAGTTGACCGATTCAGTGATGTGGAACCTCAGAATAGCTTGTTATGAGATTACAACTCATTATCATCGAACGGTTGACCAATTTAGCGATGTGAAACCTCAGAACAACTTGTTATGAGATTGCAACTTATTATCATCGAATGGTTGACCGATTTGGCGATGTGGAACCTTAGAATAGCTTGTTATAAGATTGAAACTTATTATCATCAAATGGTTGACCAATTCGGTGATGTGGAACCTCAGAACAACTTGTTATGATATTACAACTCATTATCATCGAACGGTTGATCAATTCGGCGATGTGGAACCTCAGAATGGCTTGTTATGATATTACAACTCATTATCATCGAATGGTTGACCGATTTGGCGATGTGGAACCTCAGAACAGCTTGTTATGAGATTGCAGCTCATTATCATCAAACGGCTGAATGATTTGGAAATGTGGAACCTCAGAATAGCTTGTTATGAGATTACAACTCATTATCATCAAACAGTTGACCGGTTCGGTGATGTAGAACATCAGAACAGCTTGTTATGAGATTGCAGCTGATTATCATCGAACGGTTGACTGATTCGGTGATGTGGAACCTCAAAATGGCTTGTTATGAGATTACAACTCATTATCATCGAATGGTTGACCGATTCGGCGATGTGGAACCTCAGAATAGCTTGCTATGACATTGCAACTGATTATCATCGAACGGTTGACTAATTCGGCGATGTGGAACCTCAGAATAGCTTTTTATGAGATTACAACTCATTATCATCGAACGGTTGATCAATTCGGCAATGTGGAACCTCAGAACAACTTGTTATGAGATTACAACTCATTATCATCAAACGGTTGACCGATTCTGTGATGTGGAACCTCAGAATAGCTTGTTATGAGATTGCAGCTCATTATCATCGAACGGTTGACCGATTCAGCAATGTGGAACTTTAGAACAACTTGTTATGAGATTACAACTCATTATCATCGAACGGTTGACCGAATCGGTGATGTAGAACATCAGAATAGATTGTTATCAGATTGCAACTGATTATCATCGAATGGTTGACCGATTCGATGATGTGAAACCTCAAAATGGCTTGTTATGAGATTACAACTCATTATCATCAAACGGTTGACCGATTCAGCAATGTGGAACCTCAGAATAGCTTGTTATGAGATTGCAGCTCATTATCATCGAACGGTTGACCGATTCAGTGATGTGAAACCTCAGAATAGCTTGTTATGAGATTACAACTCATTATCATTGAATGGTTGATTGATTCAGTGATGTGGAACCTCAAAACACCTTGTTATAAGATTAGATCTCATTATCATCAAACGGTTGACCGATTCAGAGATTTGGAACCTCAGAACAACTTGTTATGAGATTGCAGCTCATTATCATCAAATGGTTGACCGATTCGGTGATGTGGAACCTAAGAATAGCTTGTTATGAGATTACAACTCATTATCACCGAATGGTTGACCGATTCGATAATGTAGAACATCAAAAGAGCTTGTTATGAGATTGCAGCTAATTATCATCGAACAGTTGATCGATTCGGTGATGTGGAAGCTCAGAATAGCTTGTTATGAGATTACAACTCATTATAATCGAATGGTTGACTGATTCGGCGATGTGAAACTTCAAAACAGCTTGTTATGAGATTGTAGCTGATTATCATCGAACGGTTGACTGATTCGGCGATGTGGAACCTCAGAATAGCTTTTTATGAGATTACAACTCATTATCATCAAACGGTTGACCAATTCGGCGATGTGGAACCTTAGAACAGCTTGTTATGAGATTGCAGCTCATTATCATCGAACGGTTGACCGATTCGGCAATGTAGAACCTCAGAACAACTTGTTATGAGATTGCAACTCATTATCATCGAACGATTGATCGGTTTGGTGATGTAGAACATCAGAACATATTGTTATGAGATTACAACTCATTATCATCGAACGGTTGATCGATTCGGTGATGTGGAACCTCAGAACGGCTTGTTATGAGATTACAACTTATTATCATTAAACGGTTGACCGATTTAGCGACGTAGAACTTCAGAACAGCTTCTTATGAGATTGTAGCTGATTATCATCGAACGGTTGATTGATTCGGCGATGTGGAACCTCAGAATGGCTTGTTATGAGATTACAAGTCATTAACATCAAACAGTTGACCGATTCAGCAATGTGGAACCTCAGAATGGCTTGTTATGAGATTAAAACTCATTAACATCAAACGGTTTACCGATTCGGCGATGTAGAACCTCAGAACAGCTTGTTATGAGATTGCAACTCATTATCATCGAACAGTTGACCGATTCGGCAATGTGGAACCTCAGAACAGCTTGTTATAAGATTGCAACTCATTATCATCAAATGGTTGATCAATTCGACGATGTGCAACTTCAGAATAGCTTGTTATGAGATTACAACTAATTATCATCGAATAGTTGATCAATTTGGTGATGTGGAAGCTCAAAATGGCTTGTTCTAAGATTACAACTCATTATCATCGAATGATTGACCAATTTGACGATGTGGAACCTCAGAACAGCTTGTTATGAGATTGCAGCTCATTATCATCAACCGGTTGACCGATTCGGCGATGTGGAACCTCAAAATAGCTTGTTATGAGATTGTAACTCATTATCATCAAACGGTTAATTGATTCAGTGATGTGGAACCTTAGAACAACTTATTATGATATTACAACTCATTATCATTGAACGGTTGATCAATTCGGTGATGTGGAACCTCCGAATGGCTTGTTATTAGATTACAACTCATTATCATCGAACGGTTGACCGATTTGGTGATGTGGAACCTCAGAACAACTTATTATGAGATTGTAGCTCATTACTATTGAACGATTGACCGATTCGGGGATGTGGAACCTCAGAACAACTTGTTATGAGATTTAAACTCATTATCATCAAACGATTGACAGATTCGGCGATGTAGAACATCAGAACAGCTTGTTAACAGATTACAGCTGATTATCATCGAATGGTTGACCGATTTGGCGATGTGGAACCTCAGAATGGCTTGTTATGAGATTACAACTCATTATCATCAAACAGTTGACCGATTCAGCGATGTGGAAGCTCAGAATAGCTTGTTATGAGATTGTAGTAGATTATCATCAAACAGTTGACGAATTCGATGATGTGGAACCTCAGAATAGCTTGTTATGAGATAACAACTCATTATCATCAAATGGTTTATTGATTCGGTGATGTGGAACCTCAAAATGGCTTGTTATGAGATTACAACTCATTATCATTGAACGATTGACCGATTCAGCGATATGGATCCTCAGAACAGCTTGTTATGAGATTGCAGCTCATTATCATCGAATAGTTGACCGATTCGGCGATGTGGAACCTCAGAATAGCTTGTTATGAGATTACAACTCATTATCATCGAACGGTTGACCGATTCAGCGATGTAGAACATCAGAACAGGTTGTTATGAGATTGCAACTGATTATCATCGAACGGTTGACCGATTCGGCGATGTGGAACCTCAAAATGGCTTTTTATAAGATTACAACTCATTATCATCGAACGGTTGACCAATTTGGCGATGTGGAACCTCAGAATGACTTGTTATGAGATTACAACTCATTATCATCGAACGGTTTACCAATTTGGTGATGTGGAACCTCAGAATTGGTTGTTATGAGATTGCAGCTCATTATCATCAAACGGTTGACCGATTCGGCGATGTGGAATCTCAGAATAGCTTGTTATGAGATTGCAACTCATTATTATCGAATAGTTGATTGATTCAGCAATGTGGAACCTTAGAACAGCTTGTTATGAGATTACAACTCGTTATCATCGAATGGTTGACCGATTCGGCGATGTGGAATCTTAGAACAGCTTGTTATGAGATTGCAACTCATTATCATCGAACGATTAACCGATTCCGCAATGTAGAACCTCAAAATAGCTTATTATGAGATTACAACTCATTATCATCAAACGGTTGACTGATTCGGCGATGTACAACATCAAAATAGCTTGTTATGAGATTGCAGCTGATTATCATCAAATGGTTGGCCGATTCAGCGATGTGGAACCTCAGAACGGCTTGTTATGAGATTACAACTGATTATCATTGAACGATTGACCGATTCGGTGATGTAGAACCTCAGAACAGCTTGTTATGAGATTACAACTCATTATCATCGAACGCTTGATCGATTTGGCGATGTGGAACCTCAGAATGGCTTGTTATGAGATTACAACTCATTATCATTGAATGATTGACTAATTCGGCGATGTGGAACCTCAGAACAGCTTGTTATGAGATTGTAGCTCTTTTCATCATCGAACAGTTGATCAATTCGGCGATGTGGAACCTCAGAATAGCTTTGTTATGAGATTACAACTCATTATCATTGAACGGTTGACCAGTTCGACGATGTAGAACATAAGAACAGCTTGTTATGACATTGCAGCTGATTATCATCGAAAGGTTGACCGATTCGACGATGTGGAACCTTAGAATGGCTTGTTATGAGATTACAACTCATTATCATCAAATGGTTGACCGATTCGGTGATGTGGAACCTCAGAACAGCTTGTTATGACATTGTAGTTGATTATCATTGAATGGTTGACCAATTCGGCGATGTGGAAACTCAGAATAGTCTGTTATGAGATTACAACTCATTATCATCGAACGGTTGACCAATTCGGCGATGTGGAACCTTAGAATAGCTTGTTATGAGATTGCAGCTCATTATCATCAAACGGTTGAGCGATTCGGCTATGTGGAACCTCAGTATAGCTTGTTATGAGATTGCAACTGATTATCATCAAACAGTTGATCGATTCAGCGATGTGGAACTTCAGAATAGCTTGTTATGAGATTACAACTCATTATCATTGAAGAGTTGACCAATTCGGCGATGTGGAACCTAAGAACAACTTGTTATGAGATTGTAGCTCATTATCATTAAACGGTTGACTGATTTGACGATGTGGAACCTTAGAATAGCTGGTTATGAGATTGCAACTCATTATCATCGAACGGTTGATTGATTCGGCGATGTGGAACCTCAGGATGGCTTGTTATGAAATTACAACTCATTATCACCAAACGGTTGATTGATTCGGCGATGTGGAACCTCAGAACGGCCTTTTATGAGATTACTACTCATTATCATCAAACGGTTGAGCAATTCGATGATGTGGAACCTCAGAATAGCTTGTTATGAGATTACAGCTGATTATCATCGAACGGTTGACCGATTCGGCGATGTGGAACCTCAGAACGGCTTGTTATGAGACTGCAACACATTATCATCGAACAGTTGATTGATTCGGTGATGTGGAACCTCAAAAGAGCTTGTTATGAGATTAGTACTCATTATCATCAAATAGTTGATCGATTTGGCAATGTGGAATCTCAGAATGGCTTGTTATGAGATTACAACTCATTATCATCGAACGGTTGACCGATTTGGCTATGTGAAACCTCAGAACAACTTGTTTTGAGATTGCAGCTCATTATCATCGAATGGTTGACCGTTTTGGCAATGTACAACATCAGAACAGCTTATTATGAGTTTGCAGTTGATTATCATCAAACGGTTGACCGATTCGATGATGTGGAACCTCAGAACGGCTTGTTATGAGATTACAACTCATTATCATCGAATGGTTGACTGATTTGATGACGTGGAACCTAAGAACAACTTGTTATGAGATTGTAGTTGATTATCATCAAACTGTTGACCGATTCAGCGATGTGAAACCTCAGAACAGCTTGTTATGAGATTATAAGTCATTATCATTGAACGGTTGATCGATTCAGCGATGTGGAACCTTAGAATAGCTTGTTATGAGATTACAACTCATTATCATCGAATGATTGATCGATTCCGTGATGTGGAAGCTCAGAACAAATTTTTATGAGATTATGACTCATTATCATCGAATAGTTGATCGATTTAGCGATGTGAAACCTTAGAACAGCTTGTTATGAGATTATAACTCATTATCATCGAACGGTTGACTGATTTAGTGATGTAGAACATCAGAATTGCTTATTACGAGATTGTAGCTGATTATCATCGAACGGTTGACTGATTCGATGATGTGAAACCTCAGAACGGCTTGTTATGAGATTACAACTCATTATCATCAAATGGTTGACTGATTCGATGATGTGGAACCTCAGAATAGCTTGTTATGAGATTATAACTCATTATCATCGAACGGTTGATCAATTTGGTGATGTGGAACCTTAGAATAGCTTGTTATGAGATTACAAATCATTATCATCGAACGATTGATCGATTCAGCGATGTGGAAGCTCAGAATGGCTTGTTATGAGATTACAACTCATTATCATCGAATGGTTGAGCGATTCGACAATGTGGAACCTCAGAACAGCTTGTTATGAGATTATAACTCATTATCATCGAACGGTTGACTGATTCAGCAATGTAGAACATCAGAATTGCTTGTTATGAGATTGCAGCTGATTATCATCGAACGGTTGACTGATTCGATGATGTGGAACCTCAAAATGGCTTGTTATGAGATTACAACTCATTATCATCGAATGGTTGACCGATTCGGCGATGTAGAACCTCAGAATGGCTTGATATGAGATTACAACTCATTATCATCAAATGGTTGACCAATTTGGTCATGTGGAACCTTAGAACAGCTTGTTATGAGATTACAGCTCATTATCATCGAACGATTGACTAATTCGGCGATGTGGAACCTCAGAACAGCTTGTTATGAGATTACAACTCATTATAATCAAACGGTTGACCGATTCTGTGATGTATAACATCAGAACAGCGTGTTATGAGATTACAACTCATTATCATCGAATGGTTGACCGATTCGGCGATGTAAAACCTCAGAATGGCTTGATATGAGATTACAACTCATTATCATCAAATGGTTGACCAATTTGGTCATGTGGAACCTTAGAATGGCTTGTTATGAAATTACAGTTCATTATCATCGAATGGTTGACCGATTCGGCGATGTGGAACCTCAGAACAGCTTGTTATGAGATTACAAATGATTATCATCAAACGGTTGACCGATTTGACAATGTGGAACCTCAGAACTTCTTGTTACGAGATTACAATTCATTATGATCAAATTGTTGATCGATTCTATGATGTGGAACCTTAGAACGGCTTGTTATGAGATTACAACTCATTATCATGGAATGGTTGACCAATTCGGCGATGTGGAACTTCAGAATAGCTTGTTATGAGATTACAGCTCATTATCATCGAACGGTTGACCGATTCGGTGATGTGGAACCTCAGAACAACTTATTATGAGATTGTAGCTGATTATCATCGAACGGTTGACCAATTCGGTGATGTGGAACGTTAGAATGGCTTGTTATGAGATTACAACTCATTATCATCAAACGGTTGACCAATTCGGCGATGTGGAACCTCAGAATGGCTTGTTATGACATTACAACTCATTATCATCAAACGGTTGATCAATTCGGTGATGTGGAACCTCAAAATGACTTGTTATGAGATTACAACTCATTATCATCAAACGATTGACAGATTCGGCAATGTGGAACCTCAGAATCGCTTGTTATGAGATTGCAACTCACTATCATCGAATGGTTGACTGATTCGGCGATGTGGAACCTCAGAACAACTTGTTATGACATTACAACTCATTATCATCAAAGAGTTGACCGATTCAGTGATGTAGAACATCAGAACAACTTATTATGAGATTGCAGCTGATTATCATCAAACGGTTAACCGATTTGGTGATGTGGAACCTCAGAACGTCTTGTTATCAAATTACAACTCATTATCATCGAATAGTTGAGCGATTTGGTGATGTAGAACCTCAAAATAGCTTGTTATGAGATTACAACTCATTATCATCAAACAGTTTATTGATTCGGCGATGTGGAACTTTAGAATAGCTTGTTATGAGATTACAACTCATTATCATCAAATGGTTGATCAATTCGGCGATGTCGAACCTCAGAACGGCTTGTTATGAGATTACAACTCGTTATCATTGAATAGTTGACCGATTCGCCAATGTGGAACCTTAGAAGAGCTTGTTATGAGATTGCAGCTTATTATCATCAAACGGTTGACCGATTCAGTGATGTGAAACCTCAGAATAGCTTGTTGTGAGATTACAACTCATTATCATCGAATGGTTGACCGATTCAGTGATGTAGAACATCAGAAAAACTTGTTATGAGATTGCAGCTCATTATCATTGAACAGTTGACCGATTCAGTGATGTGGAACCTCAGAATGGCTTGTTATGAGATTAAAACTCATTATCATCAAACAGTTGACCGATTTGGTGATGTCAAACCTCAAAATGGCTTGTTATGAGTTTACAACTCATCATCATCGAACGGTTGACCAATTCGGCGATGTGGAACCTCAGAATAGCTTGTTATGAGATTGTAGCTCATTATCATCAAATAGTTGACCGATTCAGCGATGTGGAACCTCAGAACAGCTTGTGATGAGATTGCAACTCATTATCATAGAACGATTTATCAATTCGGCGATGTGGAACCTCAGAACAGCTTGTTATGAGATTCCAACTCATTATCATCGAACGGTTGATCCATTCAGCAATGTGGAACCTGAAAATGGCTTGTTATGAGATTATAACTCATTATCATCGAATGGTTGACTGATTCGGCGATGTGGAACCTCGAAACAACTTACTATGAGATTGCAACTCATTATCATCAAACAGTTGACCGATTCGGCAATGTGGAACCTCAGAACAGCTTATTATGAGATTAAAACTCATTATCATCAAACGGTTGACCGATTCGGTGATGTAGAACCTCAGAACAACTTGTTATGAGATTGGAGCTAATTATCATCGAACAGTTGACCAATTCAGCGATGTGGAACCTCAGAACAACTTGTTATGAGATTACAAGTCATTATCATCGAACAGTTGATCTATTTGGCGATGTGGAGCCTCAGAATGGCTTGTTATGAGATTACAACTCATTATCATCGAACGGTTGACTGATTCGGTGATGTGGAACCTCAGAACAACTTGTTATGAGATTGCAGTTGATTATCATTGAACGGTTGACCGATTCGATGATGTGGAACCTCAGAACGGCTTGTTATGAGATTACAACTCATTATCATCGAACGGTTGACCAATTCAGCGATGTGGAACCTCAGAATAGATTATTATGAGATTATAACTCATTATCATCAAACGGTTGACCAATTTGGCGATGTAGAACCTCAGAATAGCTTGTTATGAGATTGCAGCTCATTATTATCGAACGGTTGACTGATTCGGTGATGTGGAACCTTAGAATATCTTTTTATGAGATTGCAACTAATTATCATCGAACAGTTGATCGATTCAGCAATGTGAAACCTTAGAACAGCTTGTTACGAGATTACAACTCATTATCATCAAACGGTTGATCGATTTCACGATGTGGAACCTCAGAATGGCTTGTTATGAGATTACAACTCATTATCATTGAATGGTTGACTGATTCGGCGATGTGGAACCTTAGAACAACTTGTTATGAGATTGCAGCTCATTATCATCGAACGGTTGACCGATACGGCAATGTGGAACCTCAGAACATCTTGTTATGAGATTACAACTCATTATCATCGAACGGTTGACTGATTCGGCGAAGTGAATCCCCAAAATAGCTTGTTATGAGATTAAAACTCATTATCATCAAATGATTGAGTGATTCAGTGATGTGGAAGCTCAGAATGACTTGTTATGAGATTATAACTCATTATCATCGAACGGTTGATCGATTCAGCGATGTGAAACTTCAGAACAGCTTGTTATGAGATTGTAGCACATTATCATTGAACGGTTGACCGATTCGACATTGTGGAACCTCAGAACAGCTTGTTATGAGATTACAACTCATTATCATCGAATAGTTAACCGATTCAGCGATGTAGAACATCAGAACAACTTGTTATGAGATTGTAGCTGAATATCATCGAATGGTTGACCGATTCGGTGATTTGGAACCTTAGAACGGCTTGTTATGAGATTATAACTCATTATCATCAAACGGTTGACCGATTCGGCATTGTGGAACCTTAGAATGGCTTATTATGAGATTACAACTCATTATCATCAAACGGTTGACCAATTCGGCAATGTAGAACCTCAGAATAGCTTGTTATGAGATTATAGCTCATTATCATCGAACAGTTGACTGATTCGGCGATGTGGAACCTCAGAATAGCTTGTTATGAGATTACAACTCATTATAATCAAACGGTTGACTGATTAGGCAATGTAGAACATCAGAATAGCTTGTTATGAGATTGTTGCTGATTATCATCGAACGGTTGACCGATTCGACGATGTGGAACCTCAGAATGGCTTGTTATGAGATTACAACTCATTATCATCAAACGGTTGACCAATTCGGCGATGTGGAACCTTAGAACAACTTGTTATGAGATTGCAACTAATTATCATCAAACGGTTGACCGATTCGATGATCTGGAACCTTAGAACAACTTGTTATGAGATTACAACTCATTATCAACGAACGGTTGATCGATTCAGCGATGTGGAACCTCAGAACAGCTTGTTATGAGATTACAACTCATTATCATCAAAAAGTTGATTGATTCAGGGATGTGGAACCTCAGAACAGCTTGTTATTAGATTACAACTCATTATCATCAAACGGTTGACCGATTCGGCGATGTGGAACCTCAGAATAGCTTGTTATGAGATTGCAGCTCATTATCATCGAACGGTTGATCGATTCAGCGACGTGGAACCTCAGAATAGCTTGTTATGAGATTACCACTCATTATCATCAAACTGTTGACCGATTCGGCAATGTAGTACATCAGAACAGCTTGTTATGAGATTGCAGCTGATTATTATCAAACGATTGACCGATTCAGCGAGGTGGAACCTCAGAACGGCTTGTTATGAGGTTACAACTCATTATCATTGAACAGTTGACCGATTCGGTGATGTGGAACCTCAAAATAGCTTATTATGAGATTGTAGCTGATTATCATCGAACGGTTGACAGATTCGGCGATTTGGATCATCAGAATAGCTTGTTATGAGATTACAGATCATTATCATCAAATAGTTGACCAATTCGGCAATGTGGAACCTCAGAACAGCTTGTTATGAGATTACAGCTCATTATCATCAAACGGTTGACTGATTTGGTGATGTGGAACCTCATAATAGCTTGTTATGAGATTGCAACTCATTATCATCGAACGCTTGAGCGATTCGGCAATGTGGAACCTCAAAATAGCTTGTTATGAGATTACAACTCATTATCATCGAATGGTTGATTGATTCGGTGATGTAGAACCTTAGAACAACTTGTTATGAGATTACAACTCATTATCATCAAACGGTTGACTGATTCGGCGATGTGGAACCTCAAAACAACTTGTTATGAGATTGCAGCTGATTATCATCGAATGGTTGACCGATTCGGTGATGTTGAACCTTAGAACGGCTTGTTATGAGATTACAACTCACTATCATCGAATGGTTGACCGATTTGGCGATGTAGAACCTTAGAATGGCTTGTTATGAGATTACAACTCATTATCATGGAACGGTTGACCAATTCGGTGATGTGCAACCTCAAAATAGCTTGTTATGACATTGTAGCTCATTATCATCGAATGGTTGACCGATTCGGCGATGTGGAACCTCAGAATAGCTTGTTATGAGATTACATCTCATTATCATTGAACGGTTGATCAATTCGGCGATGTGGAAACTCAGAACAACTTGTTATGAGATTACAACTCATTATCATCAAATGGTTGATCAATTCGGTGATGTGTAACCTCAGAACAACTTGTTATAAGATTACAACTCATTATCATCACACGGTTGACCGATCTGATGATGTAGAACATCAGAATAGCTTGTTATGAGATTGCAGCTGATTATCATTGAACGGTTAACCGATTTGGCGATGTGGAACCTCAGAATAGCTTGTTATGAGATTACAACTCATTATCATCAAATGGTTGACCGATTCGGTGATGTGGAACCTAAGAATAGCTTGTTACGAGATTGCAGCTGATTATCATCGAATGGTTGACCGATTCGGCGATGTAAAACCTCAGAACAGCTTGTTATGAGATTAAAACTCATTATCATCGAATGATTGATCGAATCGGCAATGTGGAACCTCAGAACAGCTTGTTATGAGATTACAACTCATATCATCGAACGGTTGATCGATTCGGCAATGTGGAACCTCAGAACGGTTTGTTATGAGATTACAACTAATTATCATCAAATGATTGACCGATTCGGCTATGCAGAACCTCAGAACGGCTTGTTATGAGATTACAACTCATTATCATCGAATGATTGACCGATTCAGTGATGTCCAAACCTCAGAATAGCTTGTTATGAGATTGTAGCTGATTATCATCGAATAGTTAACAGATTTGGTAATGTGGAACCTCAGAATAGCTTGTTATGAGATTACAACTCATTATCATCAAACGGTTGACCAATTTGGCGATGTGGAACCTCAGAACAGCTTGTTATGAAATTGCAGCTCATTATCATCGGACGCTTGAACGATTCGGCGATGTGGAGCTTCAGAACAGCTTGTTATGAGATTGCAACTCATTATCATTGAACGGTTGATCGATTCGGCGATGTGGAACCTCAGAATAGCTTGTTGTGAGATTACAACTCATTATCATCGAACGGTTGATTGATTCGGCGATGTGGAACCTCAAAACAGCTTGTTATGAGATTGTAGCTGATTATCATCAAAGGGTTGACAGATTCGGTGATGTGGAACCTCAAAATGACTTATTATGACATTACAACTAATTATCATTGAATGGTTGACTTAGTTTGCGATGTGGAACCTTAGAACGGCTTGTTATGAGATTACAACTCATTATCATCGAACGCTTGACCAATTCAGCGATGTAGAACCTCAGAACAACTTGTTATGAGATTGCAGCTCATTATCATCGAATGGTTGACCGATTCGGCGATGTGGAACCTCAGAACAACTTGTTATAAGATTGCAACTCATTATTATCAAATGGTTGATCAATTTGGCGATGTGAAACCTTAGAACAGCTTGTTATGAGATTACAACTCATTATCATCGAACGATTGATCGATTCGGCGATGTGGAACCCTAGAACGGCTTGTTATGAGATTACAACTCATTATCATTGAATGGTTGACTGATTTGGCGATGTGGAACCTCAGAACAGCTTGTTATGAGATTGCAGCTCATTATCATCAAACGATTGACCGATTCAGCGATGTGGAACCTCAGAACAGCTTGTTATGAAATCATAACTCATTATTATCGAACGGTTGGCCGATTTGGCGATGTAGAATGTCAGAATAGCTTGTTATGAGATTGGAGCTAATTATCATCTAACGGTTGACCGATTTAGTGATGTGGAACCTAAGAATGGCTTGTTATGAGATTGCAACTCATTATCATCGAATGGTTGACCGATTCGGCGATGTGGAACCTCAGAACAGCTTTATATGAGATTACAACTCATTATCATCGAACAGTTGACCGATTCGGCGATGTGGAACCTCAGAACAACTTGTTATGAGATTACAACTCATTATCATCAAACGGTTGATCGATTCAGCGATGTGGAACCTTAGAACAACTTGTTATGAGATTACAACTCATTATCATCAAACGGTTGACCGATTCGGTGATGTGGAACCTTAGAATAGCTTGTTATGAGATTGCAGCTCATTATCATCGAACGGTTTACCGATTCAGCAATGTGGAACCTCAGAACAGCTTGCTATGAGATTACAACTCATTATCATCGAACGGTTGACCAATTTAGCGATGTAAAACATCAGAACAGCTTGTTATAAGATTGCAATTGATTATCAACAAATGGTTGACTGATTTAGCTATGTGGAACCTTAGAATAGCTTGTTATGAGATTACAACTCATTATCATCGAACGGTTGACAGATTCGGCGATGTGGAACCTCAGAACAGCTTGTTATGAGATTGCTGCTGATTATCATTGAATGGTTGACCGATTCAGTGATGTGGAACCTCAAAATAGCTTGTTATAAGATTACAACTCATTTTAATCAAACGGTTGATCGATTCGGCGATGTGGAACCTCAGAACAACTTGTTATGAGATTACAACTCATTATCATAAAACGGTTGACCGATTTGGCGATGTGGAACCTCAAAACAACTTATTATGAGATTACAGCTCTTTATCATCAAACGGTTGACCGATTCAGTGATGTGGAACCTCAGAATAGCTTGTTATAAGATTACAACGCATTATCACCGAACAGTTGACTGATTCGGCGATGTAGAACATCAGAACAATTTGTTATGAGACTGGAACTGATTATCATCGAACGGTTGACTGATTCAGCGATGTGGAACCTCAGAACGGCTTGTTATGAGATTACAACTCATTATCATCGAACGGTTGACCGATTCAGTGATGTGGAACCTTAGAACAGCTTGTTATGAGATTAAAATTCATTATCATCAAATGGTTGATCGATTCGGGGATGTAGAACCTTAGAATGACTTGTTATGAGATTACAACTCATTATCATCGAACAGTCAACCGATTCACCGATGTAGAATCTTAGAACAGCTTGTTATAAGATTACAGTTGATTATCATTGAACAGTTGACCGATTCGGCGATGTGGAACCTCAGAATAGCCTGTTATGAGATTACAACTCATTATCATCGAACGGTTGACCGATTTAGCGATGTAGAACACTAGAATAGCTTGTTATGAGATTGCAGCTGATTATCATCAAACGGTTGACTAATTCAGCAATCTGGAACTTCAGAATAGCTTGTTATGAGATTACAACTCATTATCATCGAATGGTTGACCGATTCGGCGATGTGAAACCTCAGAATAGCTTGTTATGAGATTGTAGCTGATTATCATCGAACGGTTGACTGATTCGGCGATGTGAAACCTCAGAATAGCTTGTTATGAGATTACAACTCATTATTATCGAACGGTTGACCAATTCGGTGATGTGGAACCTTAGAACAGCTTGTTATGAGATTGTAGCTCATTATCATCGAACGGTTGACCGATTTGGCAATGTGGAACCTTAGAATAGCTTGTTATGAGATTGCAACTCATTATCATCAAACGGTTGATTGATTTGGCGATGTGAAATCTCAAAATAGCTTGTTATGAGATTACAACTTATTATCATCAAATGGTTGACCGATTCGGCGATGTGGAACCTCAGAACGGCTTTTTATGAGATTACAACTCATTATCATCGAACGGTTGATCGATTCGGCGATGTGGAACCTTAGAATGGCTTGTTATGAGATTTTAGGTCATTATCATCGAATGGTTGACCAAATCGGTGATGTGGAACCCCAGAACAGCTTTTTATAAGATTGCAACTCATTATCATCGAATGGTTGATCGATTTGGTGATGTGGAACCTTAGAACAGCTTGTTATGAGATTACAACTCATTATCATCGAACGGTTGATCAATTTGGCAATGTGGAACCTCAAAACGGCTTGTTATGAGATTACAACTCATTATTATCAAATGATTGACTGATTTGGCGATGTGGAACCTCAGAATAGGTTGTTATGAGATTGTAGCTCATTATCATCAAATGTTTGACCGATTCGGTGATGTGGAACCTCAGAACAGCTTGTTATAAGATTGCAACTCATTATCATCAAACGGTTGATCCATTCGGCGATGTGGAACCTCAGAACAGCTTGTTATGAGATTACAACTCATTATCATCGAATGGTTGATTGATTCGGCGATGTGGAACCTCAAAATGGCTTGTTATGAGATTACAACTCATTCTGATCGAACGATTGACTAATTCGGCAATGTGGAACCTCAGAACAGCTTGTTATGATGTTGTAGCTCATTATCATCAAACGGTTGACTGATTCGGCGATGTGGAACCTCAGAATAGCTTGTTATGAGATTACAACTCATTATCATCAAATGGTTGACCGATTTAGCGATGTAGAACATCAGAACAACTTGTTATGAGATTGCAGCTCATTATCATCGAACGATTGACCCATTGAGCGATGTGAAACCTCACAATAGTTTATTATGAGATTATAACTCATTATCATCCAATGGTTGACTGATTCGGCGATGTGGAACCTCAGAATAGCTTGTTATGAGATTACAACTCATTATCATCGAATGGTTGACCAATTCGGCGATGTGGAACCTCAAAATAGCTTGTTATGAGATTGCAGCTTGTTATGAGATTGCAACACTTTATCATCAAACGATTGATCGATTCGGCAATGTGGAACCTTAGAACAGCTTGTTATCAGATTACAACTCATTATCATCGAACGGTTGAGCGATTCAGTGATGTGAAATGTCAGAATGGCTTGTTATGAGATTACAACTCATTATCATCAAACGGTTGACCGATTTGGCGATGGGGAACCTCAGAACAGCTTGTTATGAGATTGCAGCTGATTATCATCGAACAGTTGACTGATTCTGCGATGTGGAACCTCAGAATAACTTGTTATGAGATTACAACTCATTATCATCGAATGGTTGACTGATTCGGCGATGTGGAACCTCAGAACAGCTTGTTATGAGATTACAACTCATTATCATCAAACGGTTGACCAATTTAATGATGTGGAACCTCAGAACAGCTTGTTATGAGATTGCAGCTCATTATCATCGAACGGTTGATCGATTCGGTGATGTGGAACCTTAGAATAGATTGTTATGAGATTGCAACTCATTATCATCGAACGGTTAATCAATTCCATGATGTGGAACCTCAGAACAGCTTGTTATGAGATTACAACTCATTATCATCGAACGGTTGATCATTTCAGTTATGTAGAACCTCAGAATGGCTTGTTATGAGATTACAACTCATTATCATTGAATGGTTGACCGATTTGGCGATATGGAACCTCAGAACATCTTTTTATGAGATTGCAGCTCATTATCATCGAACGGTTGACCGATTCGATGATGTGGAACCTCAGAATAGCTTGTTATGAGATTACATCTCATTATCATCAAACCGTTGACCGACTCGGCGATGTAGAATATTAGAACAGCTTGTTATGAGATTACAGTTGATTATCATCGAACGGTTGACCGATTTGGTAATGTGGAACCTCAGAATAGCTTGTTATGAGATTACAACTCATTATCATCAAACGGTTGACCAATTCAGTGATCTGGAACATCAGAATAGCTTGTTATGAGATTAAAGCTGATTATCATCAAACGGTTGACTGATTCGGCGATGTGAAATCTCAGAACAGCTTGTTATGAGATTAAAACTCATTATCATCAAACGGTTGATCGATTCGGTGATGTGGAACCTCAGAATGGCTTTTTATGAGATTATAACTCATTATCATAAAATTGATTGTCCGATTCGGCGATGTGGAACCTCAGAACAGCTTGTTATGAGATTGCAACTGATTATCACCGAACGGTTGACCGATTCGGTGATGTGGAACCTCAGAATAGCTTGTTATCACATTACAACTCATTATCATCGAACGGTTGACCAATTCGGCAATGTGGAACCTCAGAATAGCTTGTTATGAGATTGCAACTCATTATCATCAAACGGTTGACCGATTCAGCGATGTGGAACCTCAGAATAGCTTGTTATGTGATTGCAACTCATTATGATCAAATGGTTGGTTGATTCAGCGATGTGGAACCTCAGAATAGCTTGTTATTAGATTACAACTCATTATCATCGAATGGTTGATCAATTCGGTGATGTGGAACTTCAGAACGGCTTGTTATGAGATTACAACTCATTATCATCGAACGGTTGACCGATTCGGTGATGTGGAACCTCATAATAGCTTATTATGAGATTGTAGCTGATTATCATTGAACGGTTGACCGATTCGGCGATGTGAAACCTTAGAACGGCTTGTTATGAGATTACAACTCATTATCATCGAACGGTTGACCGATTTGGCGATGTGGAACCCCAGAACGGCTTGTTATGAGATTACAACTCATTATCATCGAACGGTTGACCAATTTCGCGATGTGGAACCTCAGACTAGCTTTTTATGAGATTGCAACTCATTATCATCGAACGGTTGACCGATCTGTCGATGTGGAATCTCAGAATAGCTTGTTATGAGATTGCAACTTATTATCATCGAACGGTTGATCGATTCGGTGATGTGGAACCTCAGAATAGCTTGTTATGAGATTAAAACTCATTATCATTGAACGGTTGATCGATTCGGCGATGGGAAACCTCAAAATGGCTTGTTATGAGATTATAACTCATTATCATCGAATAGTTGACCGATTCAACGATGTGGAACCTCAGAATAGCTTGTTATGAGATCGCAGCTCATTATCATCAAACGGTTGACCGTTTCGGTGATGTGGAACCTCATAGCAGCTTGTTATGAGATTACAACTCATTATCATCAAATGGTTGACCGATTCGGCGATGTAGAACATTAGAAAAACTTTTTATGAGATTGCAGTTGATTATCATCGAACGATTGACTGATTCGGCGATGTGAAACCTTAGAACGGCTTGTTATGAGATTACAACTCATTATCATTGAATGGTTGACCGATTCGGCAATGTGGAACCTCAAAACAATTTATTATAAGATTGTAGCTGATTATCATGGAACGGTTGACCGATTCAGTGATGTGAAACTTCAGAATAGCTTGTTATGAGATTATAACTCATTATCATCCAATGGTTGATCGATTCAGCGATGTGGAACCTTAGAATAGCTTGTTATCAGATTACAACTCATTATCATCGAACGGTTGATCGATTTGGCATTGTGGAACCTCAGTACGGCTTGTTATGAGACACTAGTACATTTTGGCAAATATATGACTACGTGACTAAAAATTTTAGTCACACCACTAAACATTTTGGTCACATGACTAAAATTGATCATATTCTACTAATTTACAAGTATAGATGACTAAATAAGTGACTAATTTAGTCACCAGGTAAAATCACAAGGTCAACCAAATAAAAGTGACTAAATAAACT
>MU220886.1:36234-50318 GCA_018584345.1 Thuja plicata | reverse complement strand
ATGACTAAAATAGTTTAGTCATAAATTTGGTCACGAGATAAATGACCGGCAATAAACTACCAGTGGTCACGTGACCAAATTTGGTTATTTATCTACAATTTTTGGTAGTTTATTTGGTCATATATTGCTGTTTTTGTACTAGTGAGATTACAACTCATTATCATCAAACGGTTGACAGATTCGGCGATGTGGAACCTCAGAATAGCTTGTTATGAGATTGCAGCTCATTATCATCGAACGGTTGACCGATTCGGCGATGTGGAACCTCAGAATGGCTTGTTATGAGATTATAACTCATTAGCATTGAACAGTTGACCGATTCGGCGATGTGGAACCTCAGAACGGCTTGTTATGAGATTAACACTCATTATCATCAAACGGTTGACCAATTCAGAGATGTGGAACCTTAGAATAGCTTGTTATAAGATTACAACTCATTATCATCGAACTGTTGACCGATTCGACGATGTAGAACATTAGAACAACTTGTTATGAGATTGCAGTTGATTATCATCGAACGGTTGACCGATTCGGTGATGTGGAACCTTAGGACAGCTTGTTATGAGATTATAACTCATTGTTATCGAACGGTTGACCGATTCGACAATGTGGAACCTCAGAATAGCTTGTTATGAGATTACAACTCATTATCATCGAACCGTTACCAATTCGGCGATGTGGAACCTCAGAATAGCTTGTTATGAGATTGTAGCTCATTATCATCGAACAGTTGACCGATTCGACGATGTGGAACCTCAGAATAGCTTTTTATGCGATTTCAACTCATTATCATTGAACGGTTGACCGATTCGACAATGTGGAACCTCAGAACGGCTTATTATGAGATTAACACTCATTATCATCAAACGGTTGACCAATTCAGAGATGTGGAACCTTAGAACAGCTTGTTATGAGATTGTAGCTCATTATCATCGAACAGTTGACCGATTCGGTGATGTGGAACCTCAAAATAGCTTGTTATGAGATTACAACTCATTATCATCGAATGGTTGACCGATTTGGTGATGTAGAATAGCAAAACAGCTTGTTATGAGATTACAGTTGATTTTCATCAAACAGTTGACCGATTCAGCGATGTGGAACCTCAGAATGGCTTGTTACGAGAATGCAGCTAATTATCATCGAACGGTTGACCGATTCAGCAATGTGGAACCTTAGAACAACTTATTATGAGATTGCAGCTCATTATCATCAAACCGTTGTATGATTCGGTGATGTGGAACCTTAGAACGGCTTGTTATGAGATTAAAACTCATTATCATCGAATGGTTGATCGATTCAGAGATGTGGAACCTTAGAACAGCTTGTTATGAGATTGCAGCTCATTATCATCGAATAGTTGACCGATTCAACAATGTGCAACCTCAGAATAGCTTGTTATGAGATTGCAACTCATTATCATCAAACGGTTGATCGATTCGGCGATGTGGAACCTCAGAACAACTTGTTAGGAGATTATAACTCATTATCATTGAATGGTTGATCGATTCGGTGATGTGGAACCTCAGAATTGCTTGTTATGAGATTACAACTCATTATCATCAAACGGTTGACCGATTCGGCGATGTGGAACCTTAGAACAGCTTGTTATGAGATTGCAGCTCATTATCATTGAACGGTTGACCGATTCGGCGATGTGGAACCTCAAAATAGCTTGTTATGAGATTACAACTCATTATCATCGAATGGTTGACCGATTTGGCGATGTAGAACATCAGAATAGCTTTTTATGAGATTACAGCTGATTATCATTAAACGGTTGACCGATTCAGCGATGTGGAACCTCACAATGGCTTGTTATGAGATTACAACTCATTATCATCGAATGGTTGACCGATTCGGTATGTGGAACCTCAGAATAGCTTGTTATGAGATTGCAGCTGATTATCATCAAACGGTTGACCGATTCGGCGATGTGGAACCTCAGAACAGCTTGTTATGAGATTACAACTCATTATCATCAAACGATTGATCGATTCGGCGATGTGGAACCTCAGAATAACTTGTTATGATATTACAACTCATTATCATTGAACGGTTGACTGATTTGGCGATGTGGAACCTCATAATGGCTTGTTACAAGATTACAAATCATTATCATCGAACGATTGACCGATTCGGCGATGTGCAAAGTCAGAATAGCTTGTTATGAGATTGTAGCTCATTATCATCAAATAGTTGACCGATTCAGTGATGTGGAACCTCAAAATAGCTTGTTATGAGATTAAAACTCATTATCATCAAACGGTTGACCAATTCAGTGATGTAGAACATCAGAATAGCTTGTTATGAGATTGTAGCTGATTACAATCGAACGGTTGACCGATTCGGCAATGTGGAACCTCAAAACGGCTTGTTATGAGATTACAACTCATTATCATCGAACGGTTGACTAATTCGGCGATGTGGAACCTTAGAACGGCTTGTTATGAGATTACAACTCATTATCATCGAACGGTTGACCAATTTGGCGATGTGGAACCTTAGAACATCTTATTATGAGATTGCAGCTCATTATCTTCAAATGGTTGACCGATTTAGCGATGTGGAACCTCAGAACAACTTGTTATGAGATTACAATTTATTATCATCGAACGGTTGATCAATTCAGCGATGTGGAACCTCAGAACAACTTGTTATGAGATTATAAATCATTATCATCGAATGGTTGGCCGATTCGGCAATGTAGAAACTCAGAATAGCTTGTTATGATATTGCATCTCATTATCATCAAACGGTTGACCGATTCGGCAATGTGGAACCTCAGAATAGCTTGTTATAAAATTACAACTCATTATCATCAAATGGTTGACCGATTCGGCGATGTGGAACCTCAGAATAGCTTTTTATGAGATTGCAGCTGATTATCATCGAACGGTTGACTGATTCGGTGATGTGGAACCTCAGAACAGCTTGTTATGAGATTACAACTCGTTATCATCGAACGGTTGACCAATTTGGCAATGTGGAACCTTAGAATAGTTTGTTATGAGATTGCAACTCATTATCATCAAACGGTTGACCGATTCGGTGATGTGGAACCTCAGAATAGCTTGTTATGAGATTGCAACTCATTATCATCAAACGGTTGATCGATTCGGCAATGTGGAACCTCAGAACATCTTGTTATGAGATTACAACTCATTATCATTGAATGATTGATAGATTCGGCGATGTGGAACCTCAGAACGACTTGTTATGAAATTACAACTCATTATCATTGAATGGTTGACCAATTCGGTGATGTGGAACCTCAGAATAGCTTATTATGAGATTGTAGCTCATTATCATCGAACGGTTGACCGATTCGGCGATGTAGAACCTCAGGACAGCTTGTTGTGAGATTATAACTCTTTATCATCGAACGGTTGACCGATTTGGTGATGTAGAACATCAAAATAGCTTGTTATAAGATTGCAATTGATTATCATCAAACGGTTGACCGATTCAGGGATGTGGAACATCAGAACGGCTTGTTATGAGATTACAATTCATTATCATCGAACGGTTGACCGATTCGGCGATGTGGAACCTTAGAACAGCTTGTTATGATATTACAACTCATTATCATCAAACGGTTGACCAATTCGGCGATGTAGAACCGCAGAACAACTTGTTATGAGATTGTAGCTCATTATCATCGAATGGTTGATCGATTTGGCAATGTGGAACCTCAGAACAGCTTGTTATGAGATTGCAACTCATTATCATCGAATGGTTGATCGATTATGCGATGTGGAACTTCAGAATAGCTTGTCATGAGATTTCAACTCATTATCATCGAACGGTTGCTCGATTCGGTGATCTGAAACCTCAGAATAGCTTTTTATGAGATGATAACTCATTATCATCGAACAGATGACCGATTCGGCGATGTGGAACCTTAGAACGACTTGTTATGAGATTAAAACTCATTATCATCGAACGATTTACTAATTCAGTGATGTGGAACCTTAGAATAGCTTGTTATCTGATTGTAGCTCATTATCATCGAACGGTTGACCGATTTGGCAATGTGGAACCTCAGAACAGCTTGTTATGAGATTGCAACTCATTATCATCGAACGGTTGATCGATTCGCTGATGTGGAACCTCAGAACAGTTTGTTATGAGATTACAACTCATTATCATCGAACGGTTGATCGATTCGGGGATATGAAACCTCAGAATGGCTTGTTATGAAATTACAACTCATTATCTTCGAATGGTTGACTGATTCGGCGATGTGGAACCTTAGAACAGCTTGTTATGAGATTACAACTCATTATCATTGAAGGGTTGACCGATTTGGTGATGTGGAACCTCAGAATAGCTTGTTATGAGATTACAACTCATTATCATCGAACGGTTGATCGATTCGGCAATGTAGAACATCAAACTAGCTTGTTATGAGATTGCAGCTGATTATCATCGAGCGGTTGACTGATTTGGTGATGTAGAACCTCTGAACGGCTTGTTATTAGATTACAAGTTATTATCATCAAACGGTTGACTGATTCAGTGATGTGGAATGTCAGAATAGCTTGTTATGAGATTGTAGCTGATTATCATCAAACGGTTGACCGATTTGGTGACGTGGAACCTTAGAACAGCTTGTTATGAGATTACAATTCATTATCATCAAACAGTTTAGCGATGTGGAACCTCAGAATAGCTTGTTATGAGATTACAACTCATTATCATCGAACGGTTGATCGATTCGGTGATGTGGAACCTTAGAACGGCTTGTTATGAGATTACAACTAATTATCCTTAAACGGTTGACCGACTCGGCAATGTGGAACCTCAGAACAGCTTGTTATGAGATTGCAGCTCATTATCATCGAACGGTTGATCGATTCGGCAATGTGGAACCTCAAAATAGCTTGTTATGAGATTACAACTCATTATCATCGAACGGTTGACCGATTCGGCGATGTAGAACATCGAACAGCTTGTTATGAGATTGCAGTTGATTATCATCGAATGGTTGACCGATTCAGCGATGTCGAACCTCAGAACGGCTTGTTATGAGATTATAACTCATTATCATCGGATAGTTGACTGATTCGATGATGTGGAACCTCAGAACGGCTTGTTATGAGATTACAACTCATTATCATTGAACGGTTGACCAATTCGACAATGTGGAACCTTAGAACAACTTGTTGTGAGATTGCAACTCATTATCATCAAACAGTTGACCGATTCAGCGATGTGGAACCTCAGAACAGCTTGTTATGAGATTGCAACTTATTACCATCGAATAGTTGACCGATTCGGCGATGTGGAACCTCAAAACAACTTGTTATGAGATTACAACTGAATATCATCGAACGATTGATTGATTTAGCGATGTGAAACCTCAGAATGGCTTGTTATGAGATTACAACTCATTATCATAAAATGGTTGACCGATTTGGTGATGTGGAACCTCAGAATGGCTTGTTATGAGATTACAACTCATTATCATCGAATGGTTGACCAATTCGGCGATGTGGAACCTCAGAGCAGCTTGTTATGAGATTGCAGCTCATTATCATCGAACGATTGACCGATTCGGCGATGTGGAACCTCAGAATACCTTGTTACGATATTGCAACTCATTATCATCAAACGGTCGATCGATTCAGCGATGTGGAACCTCAAAACAGCTTGTTATGAGATTACAACTCATTATCATCAAACAGTTGATTGATTCGGTGATGTGGAACCTCAGAACGGCTTGTTATGAGATTACAACTCATTATCATCGAACGGTTGACCGATTCGGCGATGTGAAACCTCAGAATAGCTTGTTATGAGATTACAGCTCATTATCATCGAATGGTTGACCGATTTGGCGATGTGGAAGCTCAAAACACTTTTTTATGAGATTACAACTCATTATCATCGAACGGTTTACCGATTTCGCGATGTAGAACATCAAAATAGCTTGTTATGAGATTACAGCTGATTATCATCGAATGGTTGACCGATTCGGCGATGTGGAACCTCAGAATGGCTTGTTATAAGATTGTAGCTGATTATCATCAAACGGTTGAGCGATTCGGCGATGTGGAACCTTAGAACTGCTTGTTATGAGATTATAACTCATTATCATCTAACGGTTGATCAATTCAGTGATGTGAAACCTTAGAATGGCTTATTATGAGATTACAACTCATTATCATTGAGCGGTTGACCGATTCAGCGATGTGCAACCTCAGAACAGCTTGTTATGAGATTGCAGCTCATTATCATCGAACAGTTATATGATTCGGTGATGTGGAACTTTAAAATGACTTGTTATGAGATTACAACTCATTATCATCAAACGGTTGATCGATTCAAAGATGTGGAACCTTAGAACAACTTGTTATGAGATTGCAGCTCATTATCATCAAATAGTTGACCGATTCAGCGATGTGCAACCTCAGAACAGCTTGTTATGAGATTGCAACTCATTATCATCAAACGGTTGATCAATTCGGCGATGTGGAACCTCAGAACAGCTTGTTATGAGATTGCAACTCATTATCATCAAACGGTTGATCGATTCGGCGATGTGCAACCTCATAACAGCTTTTTATGAGATTACAACTCATTATCATCGAATGGTTGATCAATTCAGCAATGTGGAACCTCAAAATGGCTTGTTATGAGATTACAACTCATTATCATGGAACGGTTGATCAATTCAGCGATGTGGAACCTCAGAATGGCTTGTTATGAGATTACAGCTCATTATCATCGAACGGTTGACCGATTCGGCGATGTGAAACCTCAGAATAGCTTGTTATGAGATTACAACTCATTATCATCGAATGGTTGACCGATTCGGCGATGTAGAACATCAGAATAGCTTGTTATGACATTGCAACTAATTATCATCGAACGGTTGATTGATTCGGCGATGTGGAACCTCAAAATGACTTGTTATGAGATTATAACTCATTATCATCAAACGGTTGACTGATTCAGCGATGTGGAACCTCAGAATAGCTTGTTATGAGAATACAGCTGATTATCATCAAATGGTTGACCGATTCGGCGATGTGGTACCTTAGAATAGCTTGTTATGAGATTACAACTCATTATCATCGAACGGTTGATCAATTTGGCGATGTGGAACCTCAGAACAGCTTGTTATGAGATTACAACTCATTATCATCGAACGGTTGATCGATTCAGAAAGGTGGAACCTCAGAACGGCTTGTTATGAGATTACAACTCATTATCATTAAACGGTTGACCGATTCGGTGATCTGGAACCTCAGAACGGCTTGTTATGAGATTACAACTCATTATAATCAAACGGTTGACCGATTTGGTGATATGGAACCTCAGAACAGCTTATTATGAGATTGCAACTGATTATCATCGAACGGTTGACCGATTCGGCGATGTGCAACCTCAGAACAGCTTGTTATCGGATTACAACTGATTATCATCGAACGGTTGACCGATTCAGCAATGTGGAACCTCAGAACAACTTGTTATGAGATTGTAGCTCATTATCATCGAACGGTTAACCGATTCAGCGATGTGGAACCTCAGAATAGCTTGTTATGAGATTACAAATCATTATCATCCAATGGTTGACCGATTCAGCGACGTAGAACATCAGAACAGCTTGTTATGAGATTGTAGCCGATTATCATCGAATGGTTGACCGATTCGACGATGTGGAATCTCAGAATGGCTTGTTATGAGATTACAACTCATTATCATCGAACAGTTGACAGATTCGGCAATGTGGAACCTCAGAACAACTTGTTATGAGATTGCAGCTGATTATCATCGAATGGTTGACCGATTCGGCAATGTGGAACCTCAGAATAGCTTGTTATAATATTATAACTCATTATCATCGAACGGTTGATCGATTTGGCGATGTGAAACTTCAGAATAGCTTGTTAATAGATTATAACTCATTATCATCGAACGGTTGATCGATTCGGTGATGTGGAACCTCAAAACGGCTTGTTATAAGATTACAACTCATTATCATCGAACGGTTGACTGATTCGGCGATGTGGAACCTCAGAACAGCTTGTTATGAGATTGCAGCTCATTATCATTGACTGGTTGACTAATTCGGTGATGTGGAACCTCAAAACCACTTGTTATGAGATTACAACTCATTATCATCGAATGGTTGACCGATTTGGCAATGTAGGACAACAGAACATCTTGTTATGAGATTGTAGCTAATTATCCTCGAACGATTGACCAATTTGGCGATGTGGAACCACAGAACGGCTTGTTATGAGATTACAACTCATTATCATCGAACGGTTGACTAATTTGGCGATGTGGAACCTCAGAATGGCTTATTATCAGATTACAACTCATTATCATCGAATAGTTGACCAATTCGGCGATGTGGAACCTCAGAACTGCTTGTTATGAGATTGCAGTTCATTATCATCGAACGGTTGACCGATTCGGCAATGTGGAACCTTAGAACAGCTTGTAATGAGATTGCAACTCATTATCATCGAACGGTTGATCGATTCGGTGAGGTGGAACCTCAGAAGAGCTTGTTATTAGATTACAACTCATTATCATCGAATGGTTGATCGATTTGGCGATGTGGAACCATAGAATGACTTGTTATGAGATTACAACTTATTATCATCGAACGGTTGACCGATTCAGCGATGTGGAACCCCAGAATAGCTTTTTATGAGATTACAACTCATTATCATCGAACGGTTGATCGATTCGGCGATGTAGAACATCAGAACAGCTTGTTATGAGATTGCAGCTGATTATCATCAAACGGTTGACCGATTCAATGATGTGGAATCTCAGAACGGCTTGTTATGAGATTATGACTCATTATCATCAAACGGTTGACCGATTCGGCAATGTGGAACCTTGAAACAGCTTTTTATTGAGATTGCAGCTGATTATCATCGAACTATTAACCGATTCGGGGATGTGCAGCCTCAGAATAGCTTGTTATGAGATTATAACTCATTATCATCGAACGGTTGATCAATTCGGCAATGTGGAACCTCAGAACGGCTTGTTATGAGATTACAACTCATTATCATCGAACGGTTGACCGATTTAGTGATGTAGAACCTTAGAACAGCTTGTTATGAGATTGCAGCTCATTATCATCAAACGGTTGATTGATTCGACGATGTGGAACCTCAGAATAGCTTTTAATGAGATTACAACTCATTATCATTGAATGGTTGATCAATTCGGCGATGTAGAATATCAGAACAACTTCTTATGAGATTGCAGCTGATTATCATCGAACGGTTGACCGATTCGGTGATGTACAACCTCAGAATAGCTTGTTATGAGATTACAACTCATTATCATCAAACGGTTGACCGATTCGGTCATGTGAAACCTCAGAACAGCTTGTTATGAGATTGTAGTTGATTATCATCGAACGGTTGACCGATTCGGCAATGTGGAACCTCAGAATAGCTTGTTATGAAATTATAACTCATTATCATCGAACGGTTGACCAATTTGGCGATGTGAAACCTCAGAATAGCTTGTTATGAGATTGCAGCTCATTATCATCGAATGGTTGACTGATTCGGCAATGTGGAACCTCATAACAGCTTGTTATGAGATTGCAACTCATTATCATCGAATGGTTGATCGATTCGGCGATGTGGAACCTCAAAATAACTTGTTATGAGATTACAACTCATTATCATCGAACGGTTGATTGATTCAGTGATGTGGAACCTTAGAACGGCTTGTTATGAGATTACAACTCATTATCATGAAATGGTTGACCGATTCGGTCATGTGGAACCTCAGAACAGCTTGTTGTGAGATTACATTTGATTATCATCGAACGGTTGACTGATTCGATGATGTGGAACCTCAGAACGGCTTGTTATGAGATTACAACTCATTATCATCGAATGGTTGACCGATTTGGTGATGTGGAACCTTAGAATGGCTTGTTATGAGATTACAAGTCATTATCATCGAACAGTTGACCAATTCAGCGATGTGGAACCTCAAAATAGCTTGTTATGAGATTGCAACTCATTATCATCAAACAGTTGACCGATTCGGTAATGTGGAACCTCAGAATAGCTTGTTGTGAGATTGCAACTCATTATCATCGAACGATTGATCAATTCGGTGATGTGGAACCTCAGAACAGCTTGTTATGAGATTACAACTCATTATCATCGAACGGTTGACCGATTCCACGATGTGAAACCTCAGAACGGCTTGTTATGAGATTACAACTCATTATCATCAAACGGTTGACCGATTCAGCGATGTAGAACATCAGAACAACTTGTTATGAGATTGCAGTTGATTATCATCGAACGGTTGACCGATTTGGCGATGTCGAACCTCAGAACAGCTTGTTATGAGATTACAACTCATTATCATCGAACGGTTGACCGATTCAGCGATGTGGAACCCCAGAACAGCTTGTTATGACATTACAGCTGATTATCATCGAACGGTTGACCAATTCGGTGATGTGGAACCTTAAAACAGGTTGTTATGAGATTATAACTCATTATCATCGAACGATTGTTTGATTCGGCAATGTGGAACCTAAAAATAGTTTGTTATGAGATTACAACTCATTATCATCGAATGGTTGATCGATTCAGCGATGTGAAACCTCAGAATGACTTGTTATGAGATTACAACTTATTATAATCGATTGGTTGACCGATTCGGCGATGTGGAACCTCAGAACAGCTTCTTATGAGATTGCAACTCATTATCATCAAACGGTTGACCGATTCGGCGATGTGGAACCTCAGAATAGCTTGTTATGAGATTACAACTCATTATCATCGAACGGTTGACCGATTCGGCGATGTAGAACATCAGAACAGCTTGTTATGAGATTATAGCTAATTATCATCGAACGGTTGACCGATTCAGCGATGTGGAACCTCACAACGGCTTGTTATGAGATTACAACTCATTATCATCAAAGGGTTAACCAATTCGGCGATGACCTTAGAATGGCTTGTTATGAGATTACAACTCATTATCATCAAACGGTTGACGAATTCAGCAATGTGGAACCTTAGAACAGCTTGTTATGAGATTGCAACTCATTATCATCGAACGGTTGACTGATTCGGCGATGTGGAACCTCAGAATAGCTTGTTATGAGATTACAACTCATTATCATTGAACAGTTGACCGATTCGGCGATGTAGAATATTAGAACAACTTGTTATGAAATTGCTGTTGATTATCATCAAATGGTTGACCGATTTGGCAATGTGGAACCTCAGAACGGCTTGTTATGAGATTACAACTCATTATCATCGAATAGTTTACCGATTCGGTGATGTGAAACCTCAGAACTGCTTGTTATGAGACTGCAACTTATTATCATCGAACGGTTGACCGATTCGGCGATGTGGAACCTCAGAATGACTTGTTATGAGATTACAACTCATTATCATCAAACGGTTGACCGATTTGGCGGTGTGGAAGCTCAGAATGGCTTGTTATGAGATTACAACTCATTATCATTGAATGGTTGACCAATTTGACGATGTGGAACCTCAAAACAGCTTGTTATGAGATTGTAGCTCATTGTCATCGAATGGTTGACCGATTCGGCGATGTGGAACCTCAGAATAGCTTTTTATGAGATTGCAACTCATTATCATCGAACAGTTGATCGATTTGGCAATGTGGAACCTCAGAACAGCTTGTTATGCGATTACAACTCATTATCATCGAGCGGTTGATCTATTCGACGATGTGGAACCTCAGAACGGCTTGTTATGAGATTAGAACTCATTATCATCAAATAGTTCACCGATTCGGTGATGTGGAACCTCATAACAACTTGTTATGAGATTGTAGCTCATTATCATTGAACGGTTGACCGATTCAGCAATGTGGAACCTCAGAACAGCTCGTTATGAGATTACAACTCATTATCATCGAACGATTGACTGATTCGACGATGCAGAACATCAGAACAGCTTGTTTTGAGATTGCAGTTGATTATCATCGAACGGTTGACCGATTCAGCGATGTAGAACATCAGAACAGCTTGTTATGAGATTATAACTCATTATCATCGAACTGTTGACCGATTCGGCGATGTGGAACCTCAGAACAACATGTTATGAGATTGTAGCTGATTATCATCAAACAGTTGACCGATTCAGTGATGTGGACCTCATAACAGCTTCATATGAGATTACAACTCATTATCATCGAACGGTTGATTGATTCAGTGATGTGGAACCTCAGAACAGCTTGTTATGAGATTACAACTCATTATCATCAAACGGTTGATCGATTCGGTGATGTGGAACCTCATAATGACATGTTATGAGATTACAACTCATTATCATCAAATAGTTGACCGATTCGGTGATGTGGAACCTCAGAACAGCTTGTTATGAGATTGCAGCTCATTATCATCGAACGGTTGACCGATTCAGCGATGTGGAACCTCAAAATAGCTTGTTATGAGATTACAACTTATTATCATCGAATGGTTCATCGATTTGGCGATGTAGAACATGAGAATAGCTTGTAATGAGATTACAGCTGATTATCATCGAACGGTTGACCGATTCGGCGATGTGGAACCTCAGAATGGCTTGTTATGAGATTACAACTCATTATCATCAAACGGTTTACCAATTCGGCGATGTGGAACCTCAGAATGGCTTGTTATAAGATTACAACTCATTATCATCGAACGGTTGACCAATTCGGCGATGTGGAACCTTAGAACAACTTGTTATGAGATTTTAGCTCATTATCATCGAATGGTTGATCGATTGGGCGATGTGGAACCTTAGAACAACTTGTTATGAGATTGCAACTCATTATCATCGAACGGTTGATTGATTCGGCGATATGGAACCTCAGAATAGCTTATTATGAGATTAGAACTCATTATCATCGAACGGTTGATCAGTTCGGCGATGTGGAACCTCAGAACAAGTTGTTATGAGATTACAACTCATTATCATCGAACGGTTGACCGATTTAGCGATGTGGAACCTCAGAACAGCTTGTTATGAGATTGCAGCTCATTATCATCAAACGGTTGACCGATTCGGTGATGTGGAACCTCAGAACAGCTTATTATGATATTACAACTCATTATCATCGAATGGTTGACCGATTCGGCGATGTAGAACATCAGAATAGCTTGTTATGAGATTGCAGCTAATTATCATCGAACGGTTGACCGATTCGGCGATGTGGAACGTCAGAATGACTTGTTATGAGATTACAACTCATTATCATCAAACGGTTGACCGATTCAGTGATGTGGAACCTCAGAATAGCTTGTTATGAGATTACAGCTGATTATCATCGAACGGTTGACCGATTCGGCGATGTGGAACCTCAAAAGAGCTGGTTATGAGATTACAACTCATTATCATCGAACGGTTGATCGATTCGGCGATGTGGAACCTTAGAATGGTATTGGTGAAGTTATTAAGGTTTCGAGGTATGAAATCTTTCAGGTCAATTTTGAAGGCCTTAGAGGCTTCAGATCGCGGTCGACCCCTTGCTGACTAGAGCTTGCGCGAGTAAGGCACTGTAGATCTGGACATGGCATTTCTGAAAAGTGGTTATAATAGAAAATTGAAGCTATGGTTAAAAAGTTATGGCCTCTGGAAGTTGGGCTACCTAAAACCATATTTTGTATATTTTCTTAGCCGACCCTATGTAAAAAGAAAAGAAAAGAAATTAATTCTTAGGATCGTCGGCCTTAAGGGCCAATTTTCTGGAACCTTCTCGGGTAGTGGAAATTGTTTATATAAAAAAGGCTCGTAGTGTTGTCCTAGGCAGTTCAGAGTAGTTCTGGGTAGTAGATCTGAGTTTTGATTTGAGGCTTTGGCCTACAGAATATTGTAAAGGAAAACACCCATGTGGCTTTGCATGTAAGAGTTTTGAAATTCGAAATTCCACATTTGTGGAGATAATAAGAAGCCCATTTTCTGTTCTCGCAAATTGTTGTTGTTTCTTTGTTTCTGTATGTGTTTGTGGTATTAAGGGGAGCACCCTTCATCACAGTGTTGAAAGGTACAAAGCTAGATTGGTTGCAAAGGGGTATTCACAGGTAGAGGGAATAGATTATGGTG
>MU220882.1:499525-528357 GCA_018584345.1 Thuja plicata | reverse complement strand
CACCTTTAGAGAAGAGATCCTCATTCTCTTTTACAAAAGTATCAAATTTCTCAAGGCTATAATCCTTGAGAATTCCTCTTTTGAACAAGGACCATGCCTTATTCTTCTTCTTTTTCTTACCCTCTACGTTGAGCCAAAAGAACCCGATCAAACAACCTTCCACCGGGTATACCGTAATATGGTCCAGGCAGGCCAATACCTCACGACACATACTCTCCTCCATAGTCCTACGCGTCAGTGCATTAAGAGCCAATGTATTCCCCACCACTTGAGCAACCGGCCGATATAACTCTTCAATAATAATACCGTCATGCACATGACCTGTAGACCAAAATTCTTCCCCCAAGATCACCACAATGGCCGCATGCTCCTGTTCGTTTGCTTTTTTAAATATGCGAACGATCTGATTTTCGGGCGCCTCATTTGAAACTCCTTTCGCACACCCGCAAGTGATTCCTAAATAATCTGCCATTGCTAGGTTGACTATTCTAGTTACTCTCCTATTTATTGTTCTATTTATAGAAAAAACTTATGTTTTTGGCCTTGTTCACGGGACCCTACTTTTCCAATTTCCTAAAATTTGCAGAGATTCTACGTACTTATTATTCATGGGCTAGCACTGCTCTCTGCTCTGCCAAAATCCGTCGCCTCATCAACCTATTCCCTCGATTGGAGGAGCGCCTAAGTCTACATCAATAAGTCTTATCATATCCGATGGCAGAGATGCTGTACTCTCGAATTCACATGTTGAATTACGATCAATCCCTAAGTTAGCCAAAAAGTCTACCACCTTATTGCCTTCTCTGTATACATGTTGCATGTGATATTTCCCAATAATATCGAGATGACTCTCGATTCTAGGAAGCCAGTCTGCCAACCTCCACGAATGAAAATACTTTTTCTCCACACCATTCAATATAACTTGGGAGTCCCCTTCTATAATTAGATTGGTAATACCATTAGAAGCTCACCACAAAAGACCCGTTTCTAATGCTGTAATCTCCGCCAAATTATTGGAAGCATATCCTATGCAACCCGAAATAGATTTAGTCACTTTTCCTACAGAATTATGAATTATGGCCACAATCCCAGCACTACCCGGATTGCCCCTACTAGCACCATCAAAATTAAGTTTCATCCATCCTTCTTGAGGTTTCTGCCAAACCACCTGATGTCTCTTAGCTTTCATGTCCTTCATGCTATGATCGTTGGATTGCTGCAATGTCCAAACTTCCTCCATATTTGAATCCCATCTAGATTTGAATGTATATGTTAGGCCTTGACATCTATTATTTAAAACTTCTTCTATAGCCAACCTGATAGCTTGAATCAACTTGTCCACTTCTTTTATAGAATCTTCAAAGATTCTTATGTTTCTTTCCTTCCAAATCTGCCAAACCAGAATAGGACATATAATCCATAATATTCCCCACTTACACTTTCTTCTTTTGGTCGGCCAAGACGACAAAAAATCCTTGAGTGTGACGTTTCTTGCCACCTTCCATTGAAGCATATTTAACAACCAGTCCCAATAGGCTTTTGCATAAGGGCACCAGTACAAAAGGTGATCTGTCGCGTCTCTTCCTCTTGTCTGCACAACACGCACCAATTCAGGCCTGCTATCCTAATCATTCTCAATCTATTACCTGTCAGAATCCTACCGCGCAATGCTAACCAAAGGAATGCTCCAGCTTTCGGGAGAGGCCATTTTTCCCAACATAGTATTGATGGCCAATACCTATCATGTTTTCTAATCCTCTGAATTTTGTAGCTGAGCCATACTTTGTAGTCCCCCAATTTGGAGGCACTCCAAATAAGGCAATCTTCTAGGATAGATGAAGGCACTCTCCTACTTAGAAGGATCTCCGAAAGTTTCTTTTGATTAACAGAATCTTCAGCCTCTACTGGTGTCCAATCTTGAATAGATAAATATTCTGAAGATATGCAATAGTCTGCTACCCTCCATCCTTTTGTAGCTTCCACCATCTCAACCCATGCTCCTTCAAATATATCGAAAAGAGGAGCTTCTCCATTCCAAGAATCCCTCCAAAAGTTAGCTTTGTTTCCATTACCAATCTTCTATGATAAGTGTTCCATAATAATGTCCCGGCTATTCCAAATAAAATTCCAAGTATGCGACCCTTTAACTGAGTTGGCCACTGTGAGAATTCTGTCTGGTTCCATGGAGTCCAGGTATTTAGCAGCCATCACTTTGCACCAAGGTTTGTCAGGAAACTTGTACATTTGCCAAACTAGTTTGGCTCCTAAGGCTTTATTCTGAAGCCCCATCTTCCTCAATCCAATCCCACCATCCTCTCTATTTAAACATGCCACATCCCAACTGATTAAAGGGATTTTTTGTCCCCTTTCGATCCTTCCCACAAAAATGTTTTTAGCAGGTCGTCCAGAGAATTTGCCGCTTTGTTGGACATTTGATTTATTGACATATAATATATGGGGACAACAGAAAGAACTGATTTGACCATCTGAATCCTACCTGCTTGAGATAGCCATTTATTCTTCCATGCTCCCATCTTCTATCGGCACCTGGATAAAATATCTTCCCATATTTTGGAGTCTATTCTGCCCGCGAATAGTGGAACACCAAGATATGTGATAGGAAATGTACTGACACCAAATCCCATCACCTCAGCTATCTTATTACCGAGCTTGCGATTGGTGTTTAGGAAGAAAACTACAGACTTATTTTTATTCATACTCTGCCCCGAGCCATTCTCATACTTCTCAAGAACACCTTTCATCACCTTTGCTTCTCTAATCGACGCTTCTCCAAAGAGTATGGTGTCATCAACAAACTGTGAATGCATGACCGGGTCCAAACTACTATGAACTGACACTCCTCTCCAACAGCCTAGAGAAGATTGTACTTTAATATTTCTGCCCAAAACTTCTGCCATTAAGACAAAAAGAGACGAGGACAGGGGATCTCCGTGTCTTAAACCATTAGTAGCTTGAAAAAAGCCATTAACCAAAATGGAAAAATGAACAGAAGACAAACAATGGGAAATACACTTAATCCACTTCTGATCAAAACCAAAACACGACATAACTTTCAATATAAAGGGCCAACTAACCTTATCATACGCCTTATTCACATCTAATTTGACAATCATACCTAGACATTTATCAGCTTTAATTGAGTGAATAGCTTCTCCCGCCAAAATGATGCTATCCACAATTTCCCTTCTTGGAACAAATCCGTGTTGTTCTGCTGATATAAATCTATTCAACATAGGCTTCAATCTATTTTCCATTGCTTTACACAAAATTTTATAAATGGAATTACATAGTGATATCGGTCAGAAATCTGCCATTGAATCACAACTTTGCTTTTTAAGAATTAATACAATAACTGTATTGTTAATTTCTTTTACAAATCTGCCATGTTTCCTGAAGTCTTTTGCCAGTATATATATATATTACATACAATTTAAATATGAAGATATTATATGATATATTGTAAAATACATATTAATATATAATATATAATATAGGATATATATAATGTAACATTTAATATTAATATATATTATATAATATTTAATGTAAAAATATATATTATATAATATATAGATATTATATAGTATATAATATATATAATACATAATCTAATATATAATTTTTGATATATAATATATCATATGAAGGAGGGAGAAATGGGAGGGAAAATTAGGAGGGAGAAATGGGAGGGGAAAAAATTTAAGAGGGAGAAAGGGGAGGGAAAATTTAAAAATCAAAATTCTGCCATCATTTTCGGGTACCCGATTAGGCTCGGTATTGCTTTGTACACCAAACCTACATGGTCAACTCTAAAAATGTCACAAAAATGTGTTTTTCCCCTGTTTCTCTAAGTTCCAGACTTCGACCATGTAGCTGACAACTTTTTTTTCACCCAAATTTGATGAAACAAAAAGGGTATCTTAAGGAGATTATCAGCTTTCTATTGATATAATTGCTATCAAATTTTGAATTTGGTAAGTAATTATTAGTTATTTTCTAATTGAGTTACCTCTAAAGTGGTGATTTATATACTAATTGAAAAATAGCTATAACTTTCAAACGGTATAACATTTTTGAAATCTGAAAAATGCGTCACATTCTATGCTTCACCTACTATAAGGGAATAAAATTCATAATTAATTATTTTTTTGGAATAAAATTACAAAAAAATATGTGTCACATTCGGGCATGAGTCTACTATGCATATATAAAATCTTATAAAAAAATATTATCATTTTATTATGATTAAGGTGGTTTGACATACACCTACTTCTTATTTTTTTCCTAAAACTTTTGTACATCTGCATTGAAATCTATACTTTTCACAAATTATATTAATTTTTTTTCAGAAAAGGCCTAATAGTTTAGAAACTAAATTCAATTTCCTATAGATTATATTCTTACAACTTTTTGGTATTAGGTTGATAGCTAGTTCAAATTTTCACGTCAAGTTGACTAACCCTGATTTGCTGATTTTTCATTGCCACTTAAGGGCATAGTTTGGCCCCTCATGATTTTGCACATACCCTTATGGATTTAAGGTCTTTTACCTACTTGATCAATCATAGATACTCTATTGTATCTAAGTTTTTGGACACTTTTATGTAATGGGTTTAGGGTCTTTCACCTGCTTGATCGATCATAGATAGTTTGTTGTATCTAAGTTTGTGGATACTTTTACATAATGGGTTCAAGGTCCTTCCCCTATTTAACTTGGAAAAAATTATGTAATGGATTTGGGGTCTTTCACTTTCTTGATAAATCATAGATACTCTATTGTATATGGATACACTTATGTAATTGGTTCAGGGTCCTTCCCATGTTTAACCTAGAAAACTTTATGTAATAGATTTAGGGTCTTTTGCCTACTTGATCAATCATAGATAATCCATTGTATCTAAATTTGTGCATACTTTGATGTCACGGGTTCAAGGTCTTTCACCTACTTGATCAATCATTGGTAGTTTGTTGTATCTAAGTTTGTGAATACTTTTATTTAATGAGTTTAGGTTCCTTCCCCCATTTAACCTGGAAAACTTTATGTAATGGATTTAGGGCATTTCACCTTCTTGATTAATCATAGATAGTCCGTTGTATCCATGTTTAGTGAATACTTTTTCTCAATGGAATCAAGCTTAACTTATATGTAATGGGTTCAGAGGCTTTCACCTATTTGATCAATCAAAAACAACCTATGATGGTGTAATTGTTTGTATGGGTTTTGCAGCAATATGAGAGAATGGTTCATCTCCGTAGTCTTAATTTAACAAGGGAGGAAGAGAGGCACGCTGTGATAAGATTCTTGGAGGAAGAGTATAATGAAATGATATTTATTATGGAGCTAGGGATATCCGAGTTGGAGAAAAGAGGTGTTAGAATAAATGAGAGGGGATGGGGGAGTGAATCAGTGGCCTCAAAAATTAATCCAATAAACCAAACCAAAACTTTATATCTCAAATATAAAACCTCTAGTTATCTTTAGTCCTACAAGATGTATGTCTTTAAATGATCTTATCAAATAACTATTTCTTGAAGTTTACTGTTAATTTTTTTTCTTAAGCTTTACCGAATAGAATTTTTAGTCTTTATCGAAATACAGTAAATAACTTAGTGTTTACCGATCAATCCTATTTTAGTAATGTGTAAAGAAAAACATTAAATAAATGAACCATATACACATTTGACACATAGATTTTTAACGTGAAAACCCAGTTAGGGGAAAAACCACTTGGGACCGGTAACCCAAATTTTTCACTCTTCTGAAGTGAGCTCGGTGAAGAGCCAACCTTGTTAAAGGTTACAAACACACTGTTAGGTGTGACCTTGTTAGAGGATTTATTACTAACAGTTTATCACTTGACCTCTACATTCACTATGCTTGTCAACATGAAAAACCTTTTGATACTCCATGGGATGTATCTCAATATATAAAGGATGGTTAAATCATGCTCGGTTAAGAGATTTTCTGAATCAATGGTTAAACTAAATCAGTATATGATCTAATCATAAATACAACTTAATCTTGTATACTTTTAGGTCTACTGTAAGCTCATAATACCTTTCTGATCAGTGTTTCATTTCTATTCCTTTGCTCCACTTCTTTCTGCTCGGTGAATGCTATTGCTTCTCTATTGCTCGGTGTCTGCAGAAAACTTTAGCTCTATTCTTCAACTTGTATGATCAGGTCTGTATGAAGACTTCTTATCTTCACCAGAATTCTCTTCAGCATCCTCTCTTTGTTATGAATTCATTGTTTCCTTTTATAGACATGTTTTGATAGTTCATCCTTCTTGTTTTCTTCGTAGATCATTTCTTGATCCTGAAATCTCGCCATGCTTGCTTTAGTTTTATTCTATAAATATATCCATGTTTTCAAGAATAAAACATGCTTTAAATCTCCTTCTTATCCTGAGATTTTTAACTGGTCAATGAAAAAAAAGTAATCAATCAGTTAACTCTATATTTAGCTCTGCCAACTAAGTTGTTTTGTCATATCTGAACTTCATTTCTTGTCGGTCAATACTTTAGTTATGCTTGGTGACTACTACAGATAGCTCAGGCATTAATTTAGTTCTTGTCGGTGTCAACTGACAGTTCCATCGGTAACACTTCTCGGGTTCCTCTTGCTCGTACAATACTGTCCGTCAAGTAACACTGTCCGTCAGGTATCACTGTTAACTTTTGATGCTCGGGGTTCATTGTCACTCGGTGTATATGGTTACCAACGACAAAAACTTTGTCTCTATTGATCTTCAAGTGTTGTTGAAATATGAGTATGATAAATCATACCATATCAAGTTGACATCAATGACAATACAATACATTAACTGATTTAATGTCTTGCATTCTTTCTCTGTATATCAGGTATCATCACTTTGTCATCTTCAAATCATTCAATCAGTTATAGTTCATCAATCTCTCCTTTTTGCATTAATGGAAACACAATATCAAAACAATATGAAATATACCAGTTGTAGTTCATCAATCTCTACCAAACTTATTTTCTTATAACCAATTCAAATGACTAACTCTCAGTAAGCTCTTCTAGCTTAGATTTTATTCTTGCAACTCTCTTTTTCTTTTATCCCTTTACTGGATAGATGTAGCAATTATGTCTTCTGACTTTGATGTAGAATCTCTTCTTAATGCTCTCCCTTTGATGGATGGTTATGTCTTTGAATCTTTCTCTTCCTTTTGTCATTCTCTCCCTTTGGATGATCTTTCTTCACCTTGATGGCTCCCTTTGACAATCTCTGGTTCTCTCTCCCTTTGGCAATAATTTATTTGACAGTAATGTATATTTCATATAGAACATATCTCTCCCTTTGACAACAATTTTGAAACTCTTTTCTCTTTTATTTAATATATTCCTTTCCATCAGCAATACAATAACTCTGGTGTTCAGTGTAGATAAGTACCTTTCTATGTACTGATGTATCTTTGTAGTCCATCTCTTTGCGTGCATCAACATGAATGATCTTCTGATTATTTGTAGGTTGATGCAATCTCCTAGTCAGTTTTAGTGACCAGTAGACAAGGGTCATACCCCTAGTCTCTTTCTCAGGTACTCAAATGTATCTTTAGGCAATGGCTTTGTGAATATGTCTGCTAATTGTTCCTTAGATTGAACATATTCCAACATCACCTCTTTCTCTTGCACTTGTTCTCTTAAGTAATGATACTTGATAGAAATATGCTTTGTCTTAGCATGCATGACTGGGTTCTTTGAAATGTTAATTGCACTAGTATTATCACAATAGATAATTACTGGTTCAAGAATTTTCATATTCATAACTTCTAGTAATTGCTTGATCTATGCAATATTAGAGCAATTTGTAGCAGCAGCCACATATTCGGCTTCTACAGTAGATTGCGAGATGCATCCTTGCCTCTTGCTTATCCATGTGACAAGTCTGTCACCCATAAAGAATGCTCCTCTTGTTGTTCTCTTTCTATCATCTAAGTTTTCAGCCCAATCTGCATCTATATAGAGTTGAAGCTCAAATTTGCCTTCTCTTTTATACCATAGACCATAGTATTTGGTATTCTTTAGATATCTCAGTATTCTTTTGACAATAGTCATGTGTGATTCCTTTGGATTAGCAGAGAATCTTGCAACTATTCCAACTGCATGTACTATATTTGGTCTAGTATGAACAACATACATGAGTTTGCCAATCATTGATCTATATAGGGTATGATTTACCTTGGTCGAATTGTCTTCCTTTGTCAGATTGCATCCAATTGCCATAGGTTTTCCAACTGGTTTGGAATCTTCCATCTTGAATATCTTCAGCACTTCCTTGATGTATTTGGATTGTGTGATATAGATGCCTGCATCCTGTTGAAGAATCTGTAGACCAAGAAAGAATTTGATCTCCCCAAACATTGACATCTGAAACTCTTTGCTCATTTCATCAACAAATGATTTACAAAGTATATCATTACCTCCAAATATGATATCATCAACAAATATTTCAGCAATCAAGATCTTATCATCAGTTTCTCCTTTTAAACAGATTACTATTTTCACTTGTTCTAATGAATCCAATACTTATGAGATAGGAGTGAAGTCTTTCATACCATGCTCTCAGTGCTTGTTTCAATCCATACAAGTCTTTGTGTAGTCTACAAACCATGTTTCTCTTATTAGGATCAACAAACCCTTCTGGTTGTTCAATGTATACCTCTTCTTCTAGTATTCCATTTAGGAATGCAGACTTGACATCCATTTGGTATACCTTGAATCCTTTATATCTAGCATAAGCAAGTAGAATTCTAACTCCTAGTCTAGCAACGGGTGCAAAGGTTTCTCCATAGTCAATACCTTCTTCTTGTGCATACCCTTTGCTTACTAATCTTGCTTTGTTCCTTGTGACTTCTCCATTCTCATTCAACTTGTTTTTGAATATCCATTTGGTACCAATGACATTTTTGTCATCTGGTCTAGGTACTAATGTCCATGTTTTGTTCTTCTCTATCTTTTCTATCTCTTCATTCATAACACTAACCCATTCTTCATTTTCAAGTGTTGTATTAACAGATTTAGGCTCAAAAACACAAATTAAACATCTAGTGTTTAGTGACTTACTTCTTGTCCTCATTCTAGCCTTTTTTGTCTCCTATGATTTGGCTCTGTGGATGGTGTCTTCTGACATACTTGGAAAGTATCAGTTCACCTCTTTGTTCATCATTCTTATCATCATCTTAACCTTCATTCTGATCTTCATTGCTCGGTAAATCATTGTGAACAATTTCCTGATTTTCTGTGTTTGCAGCTCGATGCTCGGGTGCATTGTTCTATCACTCGGTAGAGATACACTATTGCTCAGGAAAAGTGTCAGGTTCTTCACTATAGACAAACCTATTGTAGTCTTTCGATTCTTTTTTTCTTTCCTCATCATTTTTCTTAGCAAATTCATCTATTTTGACATTTGCACTTTCAATTATTTTGTTAGAGGATTTGTTAAGACATTTATAATCCTTACTCTTGGTAGAATAACCTAGAAATATTCCTTCATCACATTTGGAGTCAAGCTTTCCATTTCTATCATCTTTCAATATATAACATTGACTTCCAAAAATTTTGAAGTAACTTATATTGGGTGTGTATCCATACCATAGCTCATAAGGTGTCTTCATTGTGCCCTTCAATTGAACTCTCTTCAGTGTGTAGATAGCAGTACTGACAGCTTCTCTCTAGAATGTTTGAGTGATGCCTTTCTCAATCATCAGTGTTCTTGCACAATCAACAATTGATCTGTTTCTTCTCTTAGTAATCCCATTTTTTTGTGGTGTTCTCAGTGTAGAAACCTGTCTTTGAATTCCATGCTCATTACAAAAGTTAGTGAATTTTTCAGAAATAAATTCTCCTCCTCTATATGATCTTAGATATTTTAGTTCCTTTCCACTTTGTTTTTCCACTATAGCTTTATTCCATTTAAACATCTTGAATGCTTTGGATTTTTCTTTTAAGAACATAACAGTCATCATTCTAGAATAATCATCAACAAAGAGAATGAAATATCTATCACCATAGTAGCTCTTTGTTCTCATTGGTCCACATAGATCAGTATGGACTAATTTTTTAGAATAGCATTAGATGAAAATGTTTTTCTCTTGAAACTAGACTTTGCCATTTTACCTTTTTGACAATTCTTGCACATGTCATGGTCGGGCTTTGAGATGCTTGGTAAGCCTCTCACTTTCTTTTTATTGCTTATCTTGACCATGTTGTCAAAGCTTACATGACATAACCTTTTATGCCACAACCATGTGTCTTCATTTCTATCTAATAAACAAGTGGATTCAACACTATCAAGATAGAATAGGTTACCTTTTGTTTGTTCACTAGTACCAATTAGCTTTCCTGGTTCATCATAGATCTTTGCCTTTTTGCTTTCAAATGCAACTCGTTGTCCAGTGTTATTCAGCTGTGAAACACTCAACAAGTTATAGTTAAGACCTTTAACCCAATATGCATTCTCACATTTGATCTGATTGTTCAATATGGTGGTTCATTTACCTTCAACTGGACAAGGTGTGTCATTACCCATTCTGACTGATCCACCATTATAATACTCAAAAGTCTCAAACTTTTCTTTATTTCCAGTCATGTGGTGAGTACAACCACTATCAATAATCCAGACATCATTTTTACTAACCTTAGATATGAGTGCAATTCCTACATACCTTTCCTCTTCGTCTAAATCATCCTTCATAGAAACATATACTACCTCAATGTCTTCATCAGAATCAGTGCTAGAATGTTCAGCTTTGTTCACGTAACATGTCTTCTTGCCTTTATCCTTGTAGTCTCGGTTGTCTCTTCTGTCAGACTGTTAGTTGCTTCTGTAATCTCGGTCATGACCTCTGTCAAACTTCTTTTCATAAGTTCTGTCATTACTTCTATCATCTTTTCTTTTGTTAGGACATCTAGCAGCAAAGTGTCCAATCTCTTTAAAATTAAAACATACAAGTGGTAGTTTACCTTTGTATCTACTTTTGCCTCTTTGTAATCTTCTAGCCATTAGTGCTTCAATCTCATCAAGTTCTTGGTCATCACTATCACTTTCACTATCATTTCTCATAGTGTGTTTATGACTTGATTGACTTATTTTTAAAGAAGATTTGAATGTAGACTCAATAGTTGGTAAGACACTGTTGTCAAATTTATTAATCTCAAATGAAATAAGTCTACCAATCAAACTATCTAGAGTGACATTGTTATTTGCTACTGCTCTCATTTCTTGTATAGCAGATACTCTAATAGCATAAACAAGCAATAAGGCTATGAGAATTTTACTTACCACTATTTCTTCTTCAAGTACACCTCCTACTCCTCGGATAGCATTTACAACTTCTTTGATTCTGCTACTGTACTGAGTGATGTTTTCTCCTTCTTTCATTCTTAGGTCATCAAACTTTCCTCTTAGGCTTTCTGCTTTAGCCCTTAGCACATTTGTATCTCCTCCATGTACTAGCTTCAATTTGTCCCACATCTCTTTGTAGTGGTGCATGTTTTGACATCTTCAAATTCAGCATCAGAGAGTGAGGAAGTAAGTTCTATCATCATAGAATTATGTTCATGCATTTCTCTCAATTGCTCAAGTGTATGAGGTCAAGTGGGCAACACATATTCAGTATCCAAGTATTGAGTAACATCATTTCTAATACCTAATAGGTGGAGTCTTATCCTGCTTTTCCATGATGCAAATTTGTCCTTGTTCAACTTAGGCACATCCCTTTTTCTCATCTTGTGATCTTTATCTTAGGTCGTTAAACCTTCCTTTCAAGCACACAAGCTCTGATACCAATTGTTAGTATAACTGAGGGGGGGGGGGGGGGGGGGGGGGAGGGNGTGAATCAGTGGCCTAAAAAAATAATCCAATAAACCAAACCAAAACTTTATATCTCAAATATAAAACCTCTAGTTATCTTCAGTCCTACAAGATGTATGCCTTTAAATGATCTTATCAAATAACTATTGCTTAGAGTTTACTGTTAATCCTTTTTCTTAAGCTTTACTGAATAGCAGTTTTAGTCTTTACCGAAATACAGTAAATAACTGAGTGTTTACCGATCAATCCTGTTTTAGTAATGTGTAAATAAAAAAATTAAAGCAATGAACCATATACACATTTGACACAGATTTTTAACATGGAAACCCTGTTAGGGGAAAAACCACTTGGGACCGGTAACCCAAAATTTTCACTCTTCTGAAGTGAGCTCGGTGAAGAGCCAACCCTGTTAAAGGTTACAAACACACTGTTAGGTGTGAACTTGTTAGAGGATTTATCACTAACAGTTTATCACTTGACCTTTGCATTCACTATGCTTGTCAACATGAAAAACCTTTTGATACTCCTTGGGATGTATCTCAATATATAAAGGATGGTTAAATCCTGCTCGGTTAAGAGACTTTCTGAATCAATGGTTAAAATGAATCAGTATATGATCTGTTCATAAATACAACTTAATCTTGCAGACTTTCAGATCTATTGTAAGCTTGTAATACCTTTCTGACCAATGTTTCCTTTCTGTTCCTTTGCTCCACTTCTTTCTGCTCGGTGAATGTTGTTGCTTCTCTATTGCTCGGTGTCTGCAGAAAAATTTAGCTCTATTCTTCAGCTTGTATGATGAGGTCTGTATGAAGACTTCTTATCTTCACCATAATTCTCTTCAACATCCTCTCTTTATTATGAATTCATTGTCTCCTTTTATAGACATGTTTTGATGGTTCATCCTTCTTGTTTTCTTCGTAGATCACTTCTTGATCCTGAAAGCTCGCCATGCTTGCTTTAGTTTTATTCTGTGAATCTCTTTGTGTTTTCAGGAATAAAACATGATTTAAATTTCCTTCTTATCCTTCAATTTTTAACTGGTCGATGAAAACAAAGTAATCAATCAGTTAACTGTATATTTAGCTCTGCCAACTAAGTTGTTTTGTCGTATCTGAACTTCAGTTCTTCATCGGTCAATACTTCAGTTATGCTTGGTGACTACTGCAGATAGCTCGAGAATTACTTCAGTTCTTGTCGATGTCAACTGACAGTTCCATCAGTAACACTTCTCGGGTTCCTCTTGCTCAGGCAATACAGTCCATCGGGTAACACTGTCCGTCGGGTATCACTGTGAACTTCTGATGCTCAAGGTTCACTAACTATTGGGGTTCACTATCACTCTGTGTATATGGTTATCGACGACAAAAACTTTGTCTCTTCTGATCTTCAAGTGTTGTTACAATATGAGTATGATAAATCATACCATATCAAGTTGACATCAATGACAATACAATACATTAACTGATTTAATGTCTTGCATTCTTTCTCTGTAGCTCAGGTATCATCACTTTGTCATCTTCAAATCATTCAATCAGTTATAGTTCATCAAGAGGGTGCCTCTATGATGGTAAGAGTTTGAAATACATGGATGTTGTTATGGCTTGGTTTGGTCCCATTGAGAATCTAATGGGGTTCAAGGTTATTGACAAGGAGAAATTCCCATGCTTATATAAATGGGCTCATAATCTCATGACAAACCAAGTGGTCAAATCAACACTACCAGATGGTGATAAATTGATGACCTATGCTAAAACTGCACGGGGTTTGGAATTATTCAAATCACATAATCCTCAAGAATGAAATCATAAAAACTAAGAACTTACAACTCTAGCTGAGGTTTTCTACTAAATCGAAGTCCATTTCATATTAACATATATTGGGGGTTTATCCTTTGTTTGACATAATTTTGCATGGGTATTTTTATTATATTCTTTTAGCATATGCTTTTGTCTAAAATTCAGATTGACATCATTAAAAAATAAATTCTTGTTTAGATAATTTTTAAATTATGAAGTATTCCATCTTTTTTTTGTTGATTTTTTGTATACAATTTTGATCTAGATCATTTTTGCAATCATAAAATTGAACCACATATTTGAAATCCTACTTGTACTCTTGACTTAAGATGACACAATTTCAACTAACTATTATGTATTGAATTAGGCACCAAAACTTTCAAAGTGTGTGCTTAAGACATATTTGATAGAATGTTAACCGTAAATGATTAACATCATCACTTACCACCTAGTTATCATTAGCTACTCCATATTGTTTAGAATCACTCACTACTAGCATTATACCGCTCAAAATCATTCTTGCTCAAATCCTAACACCACCTTACATTAACGATCTTGATTAACATCACTTCTTCCTCAACATTTTTCAAGACCCTAATTCTTACACTAAGTTACTTGACCACCCTCATACACATTGTTCTAATACTAGACTTAATAAAAAGAACCACCACAACATTGTTAATTATATTGCTCCTTTTTATCTTATAATTTAATTTTAGAAATCCATTGAGTTAATCATAGGGCACTGTCTAAGGTGAAATTACATGCATAAAAAGGCTGTTCAACAACTTCACCAAGTTTTCAATTATAGATATAAATAAAACAAAGTTTTCTTATATCTTATAGATATAAGATGAAACTTTTTGGTATGTACAGAAGGCTCTAAAAATCTAGAGTCAAATATGTGTAGAAAGATTGAATACACTAATTATAGGTCAAATATGTAGTTGTAGTTTTCAACTTGTGAAGGTTCTTATTCTCTATATATGATTTTATTAGAAAAGTTAAAATCTAATAATTAAGAGAAAACATATATACGATCATCTTGGCTAACAGAGTCCCTTAAGTAGTTTGGGAAACCGATCAGGCAGTTACAGAACAGTAAGCTATTTACTGTGACTTGCAAACGCCAACAAATGAAGGGGCAACCGACATTAAGATCAAATTCTCTATTCTGTTCTTCTGAAAATTATGAGGACCATCTTGTTCATATGTTTCACTTACCTCTTCCTTTCTTCCCTCTGCATTGAAGCAGCAAAAACAGGAGGAGAATATAAACTCACAGGTATTATTCTGTTGTTTAACATAATATTAACTTTAAGCATAATGTACATTATGGATAAAACTGATTTAAATTTTCTTTGAACTTGTTGTTACTTGTTGTGCAGATGCAGAGATAATTGGAGTGAAGCCTCATTATAGAAAGAATTGCCTGTGTTGTTATATGACATTCATGCTGCACAAGCACTGTTGTCATACCTGTAAACACCCTTATATTTATTCTCCTTCTCCCTCTCCTTCTGTGCATTGGAAATGAGGAAGTTGGTATAGCCTCTTCTTCATTTATTATTGCACTTGAGGAGAACTGGTGCTTTGCTTGTTCTGGACCAAAACTAAATAAAATCTGATAATAAATTGATTTCTTTTTCAATTAAAGCTATTCATTTTCAAATAAATAAAATCTGATAACAAATTGATTTCTCTTTCAATTAAAACTATTCATTTTCAAATTTTGTTGGACAATCATATTATGATATGGCATACACAAATCATCTTCATTGTAGGACAATCATATTATAATATGCTAAAATCAATTCAGTTGTTACTCATATAAATTAACTTGCAGCTTGTAAGAATTTTGTTATATTTGTTTGTGAAAAAAAATTGCATGAACTATAAAGTTTATAGTTTTAGTTTTTTAAATATACTTTTAAATTAAAAAGGGGTTTGTTTTAAATATTTTATTAATTAAAGATAAAATTAATTTATAAGAATAGAATAATTATTTATTATATTTTGGTATGGATGAAGTGTAAATTGCTATTGATTGTTTGATTATTAATCTGCTTAATGTTTAAGTAGAGTGGTAAAAAACACATGAAATTGGGATACATGTATGCTTTAAAATATTTTTAAATTAAGTCCATGTTAAAAATAATTGAACTTTTTAATCAATTAATTTACAATTTACTTCTTTTATAATTAATAAATGAATGTGAGCATTAGGGCATGGCTAAATTGCTTCTCCCCCAACCCATAGTTTACTCACAAAATTGAAAAAAACTAATAATAGAATGTGAAATATTATCTCTTTTTGGTATGAACATAGACAATCTTTAAAGATAAAAGACATCAAACAATTTTTTAAATTATAGATAAAAACTGTATAAATTTTATTTGTTAATATATTTTAAAATTAATATTAAATATATAAAAATATTGAATATGATAATAAATGAATATTTATATGTTAGTTATAGATAAAAAAGACATTTACTTCTCTAGTTAAAAAAATATTATGTATTGTTTTATTTGGTGGTAATAATTGGAGCAATTCAAAGGTCTAATTTGTTATTGCTTAATTTGTTACAATATTTGAAAAAATAAATTTAAGAATTGTAAGTGTGGTTAAAGTTATGGAGACTTCAATATGGCATTAAAGAATAGAAAGAATAGATATTTTTTTGTCTTTATTAAGAATCTTTTGGTTAGAGTTTACCTGTGGGTTATCTTGAAAAAGAGATTACAAAGAATGACCAACTTATGTTTAATCCCATAGATGTTATGAGAGGACCTCATTATGTAAGTTTGATATATTTTGTAAATTATGAGAAGCTTTCAAGGGTAAGGAATGGAAGCCACCAATTTTAAAATTATTCTTAATTTATCAATGTTAATTGTAATTTTAAGCCTTTGATTATTGATTCTATTGATAAAAGGGAGTAACAATTCAAAGAGAAAAATGTGACACTTTAAAAGGGAAAAAAGTACTCCAAATTGAAAGGGATTGCAAATTGTTATTACATGATGATATGCGCAATTGCAACTTGGTTCCAAGTAGTAGAACAACATGTGACATGGAAAGCATTAAGGGGAGCAAAAATAAACTCCCCCCAAAAGAGACAATCTCAAAGGAATAGATAAAATAATAAGACCTTATTAAAATTTCAAAAACAAGCTTAATAACATTGAAGAATGTAGGCAAGAGGAGAGTTATCAATGGTTTTTGGGATACACATCCATAATCATCGTATGGTTTGAGTAGCTATTGTTTGGATAAATGTTGAAAAGAAGTCTACGTCATGTTTATTTGTCATTTATTTTTTGGTAAAAATATGTTCACTCATTGTAAGAGAGGGCATTCAAATGGAAGATGTTGGATACTACATCAAAACCCATTATGAGTAAAGTGTTGTAAAAGGAATTAATAAGGAAGATACCCAAAAGTTATTTTTTTTCAAAGGATAACCTTCATTGAAGGAAGAATCCATTAAGAGGGAGCATGCCAAATAGGGTTCCACATCCTCAATTTAAGAGGGTGTTGGTAACGAAAATTCCACAAGCATGGATTGAAGGGCTCTATTGTTTAGTTGCAACAATCCTAAAAATAATTATGTTAAATTTGTTGAATGTAAAAGGAGCTAACTAATTTGTGTAAGAAAATAAGTATTATAAATATATAGGGTCAATTGTAGAACTATAAAGTATGTTTCAAATTCCAAGGAAGGTTTTTAAAACTAATTAATGGTAGCATGTATTGTTGGTATGTGGCGACTAAGATAGTTAAATTATGCTCTTGATCCCAAAGGTCCTCCCAAAGAGATAGAAAATTTACCAATTTTTTGGTCCAAATAAAGGATATATAATATATAAATATAACACTCATAGTGTGTGTGTGTGGGAACTTATATTTTTTTGATATAGAACTTCTAACTCCCTTTCAATGAAAAATGGCGTGTATGAATAAATACGAGTTCAACATTGTAGAGAGTATTTTTTCTATACAATTGTATTATTGAAAGTCCTTAAAATGCAATTTATCTACAAATGGAACTCTATAATACAATTACATAATTGTAATGCCAATTTAGATAAAAAACATAATTTTAGTCTTATGAACAATATTAATTAACATCAAAGCATTATTAGCAAGAGTCTTTGATCATACACATAATATTTATTATTATTCATATATATTTATAGCTTATTCCCATAGTTAGTTTCATATTAGGGATTTGATAGAAAATCTTGATGGGATGTTGGGAGAGTGTCTCGCATATGAATTTCTTGTTCCATTTATACCTTCATATCTAATTGAGGAGACACATCTCTTTGGAAAGATATATCTATTTAAAGGGTTGAATGTCTCCTCTATTCGTCGCCTCAACATACAACTATTAGCTTAGTTGTTATCTTTTTTAGTCACTATTACATATACTACTTAAGCAATTAAACCTTTATTTGCATGCCTTTGTCTTCAACATAAACATGGATCTCTCTCTTTAGAGACCATGTCAAACATATAGGATATTTGATACCTAACACACACAATTTGGCAGTGAGCCATTTTTCTCATTCTAAGGTTCCCTACATTCTTTTTCTAGGCAATAAACATGGGTTTTCAAAAAATACTATACATAATCAAACTTTTTTTAGCATCCTTTTCCTAAATTGTTCATTGGAAATTTGTTTTATCATGTTTTTGGAGCAATAATGGGGAGCTACAATCGTTGAAAGCAAAAATGAAAGAGAAAGACTACAAAATATGAAATTGAAGCATCATATAGAAAAAGAGATAGAGAAAGTCATAGGAAGAGGAGGAAATACATGTTAAATATTACAGAAGGTGAGACCTCTGGTCCACTCGTAAATCTTATTTCAAGTGAATATGAGATTGAATTTGAAAATATTGAGCATGATTTTAACAATGAGAATGAAAATATTGAAATTAACATGAGAAATATTGTAATTACAATAGAAAATGAGGTTGAAATAGATGATGTTCGAATTGGCATAGAAAATGATGTTGATTAAACAAATGACCGTTATAAAACTCCAAACTACATGAGAAATGAAGTCCCTTATGTGGAAGAAATACAAATTCAAAATTCAAGACCTTCAAGAACCCCAAAATGGTTACTTGAAATTGACAAGAACATTACGAAATTTTTTTAAGGCAAGAGATCAACAAGAACCATGTAATGGTGGGCTACAAATCTTTTTAATGAAGTTTTTTAGATAGAAGACATTGATTGAGAAATGCCAAATTTTTATACAATTGCTAAAGATGCAAAGATGAGACCTATGCTAGCGAAATTGAAGACTTGTGTGAACAAGAAGATGAAGAAAAATGTTATTATTGTGAAAAATATTTTTAATGCTCTCGATTCTATTGGAAAGAAGAGAGAGGAAAAATATAAGAGAGTTTCTTAGAGGGTTATTACAACTTTCTTAGTAAGTCATCATCTGATAAATGCTCATTTTATGAGACAAACTTGTGTTTATTTCAACATAAATAATAAAACTTTGGATAGAGAACTTGCAAGAAGAGAAAGACTTGATGATCCTCCTCAAAATGATACATGGGATTTTGGTGGGAGGCTTGCATGTGTTGATAAGAAGCTAAGATCATAGTGTGAAGGAGGAAATACTATTTTGGCACTCTAACTGAAGAGTGTCACATAATTTTAAGGATGTTTTGAAGTTAAGAATTGGTGATCGAGACCTCACACTGAATTCTAAACATTATTTGGAAGTAAGTCAAACAATGTTGTTCAAAATTGTTTTCTAAGACACATCCAACTTGCAAATATCACAAAGTGATTTTGAATCCTTAAAGCCATTTTATTGTGAACCTCTTAAGATTTGAAATGATTGTTGTTGTAGATATCATATGAAGTTTTCAATGCACCATGAGCTATCATTCCACATTCATTCTACTTTGCATACTAATGAAATATTGCAAGAGTGTGGTGCAAGTCAACTTTTGAAATCATTGAGGGACTTTCTAGATCAATTTTTATGTCATAGAGATGAAGATTGTTTCTTCTATAGAAATGATTTCTTAAATGATAAGTGTTCACAATGTGGTGGCTTGTACAAGTTTGTTTCATGTTTTCATGAGGGCAACGAACATGAATTTGGAAAGAACATTATTTAGAAAAAGATATATCAGATGGTAAAATATAATTTGAAGAGTGGAGGTGAAGGTTCCAGATGCCAGTTGGTTACAAAAGAATGCATCATTGCTAATTTTATTTCAAATTTCAAGGAAAATATTTTATGTACAAGTATGCAAGGCATAGTCACAGGTCTCAGTGGTTGGATCAACAATTAAGGACATGTGTAAGGAATCTTTCTAAATTGGCACTATTTTGCAAGCTTAGTAGTAAAATTCCATTTTGATTGCAATTTTTGTCTACATAACATATATACATTCCCCTAATAGTACAAATCAGGATAGGAAGATAATTATAGAGTATTATTTTTATTTGAGTGATGATAGATCTCACTACTCTGAGTATGTGCAACATTTTTTAAAGAATTTTTTTAGTTCTTATCGGAAAAAGATATTGCAGTTGGATACACATCTTATTTGGTTAGATAATTGTATAGGTCAATTCAAGAATGCTCGTAAGTTTTATTGGTTGAGTAGAATGCATGTAGAGAGGGGTGTAGCTCATATTTGGAGTTTTTTTGTAAGTTGGGCATGGGAAAGGGGAGCATGATGGAGGAAGTGCATATGTGAAGAGAGATCCAGTTAAAGAACAATTGAGGATTTTAGGTGTTATGTTTTGTGATGCTCATTCTATTTTTGATTGGTGTAGTTCATGATTATCAAAGGGAGGGACACTTGATTCAGCAATTCACAAATTCTTTTGGGTAGTTGAGGAGGGCACAATAGGAGATAGATTGGATTGTCAAAAAGTTAAATATTCTTCAAAGATGCATTCATTTAAAAAATCAAATGCAAGTACATGGACCATTTGGACATGAGAGTTGTATTTTTTTTCATAATTATTTTTAGTGTGATTGGGATATGTGCGAGTCAAGTGAGTGGGTGGATGCATGGGTTACACAATATCTAACCCCTTTATCTCACACAATATACATGCAAAATGATGAGATGGAAATTTTAGCTGAGTACAACCATCTTTTAGATCTTCTACAACTAGGAAAAGTTTTTGTAGTTTTTGCACCACATGAGAATGATGAGAGGTCAACCTACTTGTTGAAACAATGTGTATAAGGAAAGAAGAAGCTAGCATATTCGATGACATATGATGATGGGTTCACGTATCCTACTAGTCCAGTTGTTATTGCTGGAACATGGCACAAACATACATGATTAGAAAGAATGACATATCCACATTTGAAGACTATGAGAAGCACAAAACCATTCTCATGTATTCACACCTTGTTATAGAAACAAATGTTAAGTTGTTGAAGAATCAAGCCAAAAAAAAGACAAAAGAACTTTGGATAATTAGTAATGATGATCATGAAGCAATACTAGATACTCTTAAGCAGAGAGATGATCCTTCAGGCACACTTGACTAGCTCATACCAAATGATAGTAAGGTTTATTATATTAATTATGCTTAGGTTCATTACGTTCATTATGCTTTGGTTCTTTAATTTTTTTGGTCAATCAACTTATTCCTCTCATGGCATGCAAATGAAAATGGTAACAAATATGATGTACATACAAGATTAAATCACCCTTGAGTAGCTCATACCAAATTACTATAAGGTTCATCGTGCTTAGGTTCATTATGTTATTGTTACAAGTAGTGGTTTCCATTGCACCAAAATATTGAGCTATCAATGGCTGATACAACCACTAGACTTATAGAATCCATAGGAGGAAGTTAAGCCATGCCACAAATACCACAAGGGACACTGGTGCAATGCCAAAAATTCCTCTCCTAACATCACTCACCACAGGTCCACATCACTCAGAAAGGAGATTCAAACCCGTGACCAAGATCTGATACCACTTGTTATAGGTAGTGGTTTCGTTGCACCAAAAGAACAATATGTCAATGTATGGTACAACCACTAGACTTATGGAATCCTCGGGAGGTGACTAAGCCATGTCACGAATCCCACGAGGGACATTGATGCATTGCCAATGATTCTTTGGCTTATTACGATTATTATGCTTTGGTTCTTTAACATTATTGGTCAATAAAGTTAGTCTTCTCGTGGCTTCAAAATACAGGGATTACAAATATGATGGATATATCAGATTCAACTACCATGATTTGGATTTTTTTCTTACTTTTATTGTTTGTTTGTACATTTTGTTAGTATTCTTTCTTTAATACTGATATTTTCCACACTAGTGGAATGTAGTTGTTTTCAAGAGTACAAGTGGTTGGAGCTATAAATTATAGAGCATAAATATCATAACCAAATGTATTAGTTGTGTATCTAGGATTGTTTGTTAGCATTTATGTATTTTTACATAGTTTTATTAATGATAAACAGTGTATTTGTGCATGATGATATAGGAAAGCATAAGGACATGAGTATCTATGATTATTTGATAACATTGATGTACTTGTACATGTAGTTATATTGATGATATATGATATATTTATACATGAGGACATGGGAAAGAATAAGGACATGAGTTCATTTATTTATTTATTTGAGGAAAACATTTTGTATGTATATATATTTTATCATTAGGTAATAAATTTTCAAAATATTTCTAATATATTTCTATTTCCAATGTGAAATGACAAAACAATAATCTCTAATAGGATTTCCTACTAATGTGTTGATGAAGCTCTTATAATGTGTTAATTATGTATCCTAATGTGTTGATTAAGTTCTTATAATGTGTTCATTATGCATCTTAATGTGTTGATTAAGCTCCTATAATGTGTTCATTATGGATTCCCTATTTCATTATGGATATTGATAAGTTTTCATAGGCTCATTAGCGTTTTCCTAGGTCCAAAACAAATTTCCTAGGTTTGTTATGGTTGTCCTAGGTTCTAGAAATTGCTTAGGTTTATTAGGACAATTTTATGCACTTAAGACACTTAAGTGATATCATCGATAGGGTACAATGTTGAGCATTCCTATAAGTGGGGACGCAAAATGGGACCATGCCTAGGGTAAACATGCCCAATCAGACATGTTCTATTAGACTAACTGAGAGGGGGGGGGGGGGGGGGGGGTGAATCAGTGGCCTTGAAAATAATTCCAAAAATCCAACCAAAACTTATCTCTTAAATATAATATCCTCTGGTTATCTTTTAGTCCATCAATATGTATGCCATAAATAACTTTTAAAAATATAACCTACTCGGTAAGAAATACTGTTTATCTTTTCTAGACTTTACTGAATAGAAGTAAATAAACTTAGTGTTAACCGACCAATCCAATTTCAATAATGTGTAAAGAAAAATATCAATGCAATGAAACATATACACATTCGATACATAGATTTTAACGTGGAAACCCAATATGGGAAAAACCACCTGGGACCGGTAACCCGAAATATTTTCACTCTTCTGAAGTGAGCTCGATGAAGAGCCAACCCTGTTAAAGGTTACAACATACACTATTATGTGCGACCTTATTAGAGGATTTAAAACTAACAGTTTGTCTTTTGAACTAGCACTCACTATGCTCTCAACAAGAAAACCTTTTGATACACTTGAGTATCTCAATACAATAAGGACTGTTAAATCCCACTCGGTTAAGATATTTTCTAAATCAATGGTTAAACTGATACATGAAATGACCTGTTCAAAATGCAACTTTAACTTGCAGATATTCAGATCTATTTTTAGTCCAATAATACCTCTCTGATCAATGTAAACTTCAGTTCCTTTTCTTTCTTTCTTTCTTTTTTTCTTTCTTCCTTCTACTCGGTGAATGCTCTGTCCTTTGTTGCTCGATGTCCGCAGAATTCCTTGGCTCTATTCTTCAGCCTGTATGATTAGATCCGCATGAAGAATTCTATCTTCATAGAATATATTCATCATTCCTTTTTTTATAATGAATTCCTTGTCTCTTTATATAGACATGATTAGCTGCTCAATCTCCTTGTTTTTTTTGTAGATCACTTCTTGATTCGTAAAACTCACCATGCTTTGCTTTATCCTGTAAAGCTCTACTTTAGTTTTATTATGCAAATCTCTCTTTGATAACTATGAATAAAACATGATTTAAATCTCTTTCCTTTCTTTAGTTTAACAGATCGTTGAAAATAAAGCAATCAATCGGTCAATCCCTAAATATAGCTTTGCCAGCTAAGTAGTTTTGTCATTCTTTAACTTCAGTTCTATTTAGTCATCATATCTAGTTATGATCAATAACAACTCTAGTTTATTACGGTGCTTGGTATACACTTTCTCGGTAATACTTTCTTGGTAACACTTGCTCGGTAAACACTGTGAACTGCTCGGTGTTCATTGTTCATCGGTGTTCACTGTCATTCAGTGTATACATACTTTTTTATGCTTTACCGATAACATAAAATTTATCTCTTCAGATCTTCACGGTTATGACTGATATGTGTATGAATAATCAAACCATATCAAGTTGACATCAATGAAAATATAATACATTAACTGATTTAATGTCTTACATTCAATTTTGCATCTCGGTGATCATCAACTTATCATCTTCAAACATTCAATCAGTTATAGTTCATCAATCTCTCCCTTTGGCATTGATGCCAACACAATATGAAATATGCCATAACATACCAAACTTTATATTGTTCTATAACTAATTCAAATATTTGAATTTCGGTAAGCTCTTCAAGCTTAGATTTGATTCTGATGTGTGCTGTCCCTTTCTTCATTCCCTTCAACAGATAGGTGTAGAAATCCAGTCTTCTGATTTTGTCTCTCCCTTTCTAGATAGATATGCAGTGTTAACTCTCTCCAATTCTCCCCCTTTGATGGATGGTTATTTCATTGAATATTCCTCTTCATTTAGATGTTCTTCTCTCTGATATATATTTCATTAAATATCTATCCCTTTGACAACAATGCCAAAAACAATTTTCAGATAGCCAACGATATTTTTTCCCCTTTGAAGCTCTCTCTTCCTTTATTGGGCTGATATGTCATTGCAGCCCATATCTCAGCTTGCATCAACATGAATAATATTTTGATAATGTGTAGGCTGATGCAGCCTCCAAGTCAGCTTAGTGACCAGTAGAAAAGGGATGAACCCCTAGTCTATTCCCCAGGTACTCAAATGTATCTTTTGACAATGGTTTTGTGAATATGTCTGCTAGTTGTTCTTTGGATTGTACATATTCTAGTATCACCTATTTCTCTTGTACTTGTTCCCTCAAGTAATGATACTTAATAGCTATGTGCTTTGTCTTAGCATGCATCACAGGGTTCTTTGAGATGTTGACAACACTTGTATTATCACAATAGATAATTACTAGGTCAAGAATTTCTTCATTCATACCTTTCAACAATTGTTTGATCCATGCAATGTTAGAGAAATTTGCAGCAACAACTACATATTCTCCTTCTGCAGTTGATTGAGATATGCATCCTTGATTTTTTACTTATCCATGTGACAAGTCTATCACCCATAAAGAATGCTCCTCATGTAGTGCTCTTTCTATCATCTATGTTTCTAGCCCAATCAACATCACTGTAAACTTGTAGCTGAAATTTTCCTTCTTTATTGTACCACAAACCATAGTCTTCAGTATTCTTCAGACATCTCAAAATTCTTTTAACAACAGTCATGTGTGATTCCTTAGGATTAGCAGAGAATCTTGCAACTATATCAACTGCATGTGCTATATCAGGTCTAGTGTGTACAACATACATTAACTTACCAATCATAGATCTGTATAAGTTCTGATTTACCTCAGTTGTCTTGTCTTCTTTTGTCAATTTACATCTGGTTTCCATAGGTGTTCCAATAGGTTTGGAGTCCCCCATCTTGAATATATTCATAACTTCTTTGATGTATTTGGATTGTGTGATGTAGATGCCTTCATCATGTTGTAGAATCTGTAGACTAAGAAAATTTTTGATCTCTCCAAACATTGACATTCAAATTCTTTGCTCATTTCTTCAGCAAATGACTTTCATAGCATGTCATTACCTCCAAATATGATGTCATCAACAAATATCTCAGAAATCAAATTCTTATTATCAATATCTCCTTTCAAATACAAATTATTGTTGTCACTTGTTCTAATAAATCCAATACTAATGAGATAAGAGTGAAGTCTTTCATACCATGCTCTCAGTGCTTGCTTTAATCCATACAAGGCTTTGTGTAGTCTACAAACCATGTTCCTCTTGTTAGGATCAACAAACCCTTCAGGTTGTTCAATGCATACCTCCTCTTCTAGTATTCCATTCAAAAATGCAGATTTAACACCCATTTGGTATACTTTGAATCCTTTAAAAGAAAACATAAGCAAGTAGAATTCTTACTCCTTCTAGTCTAGCAATGGGTGCAAAGGTTTCTCCATAATCAATACCTTCTTCTTGTGCATACCCTTTGCATACCAGTCTTTCTTTGTTTCTTGTGACTTCTCCATTCTCATTGAGTTTGTTTCTGAATATCCATTTGGTGCCAATGACATTTTTGTCACTCAGTGTAGGTACTAATATCCATGTTTTATTCTTCTCAATATGTTCAATATCTTCATTCATTGCACTAACCCATTCTTGATTTTCAAGTGCAGTATTAACAGATTTAGGCTCAAAATCACAAATCAAACATCTAGTGTTAAGAGACTTACTTCTTGTTCTCATTCCTTCTCTTTTGTCTCCAATGATCTGGTCCTATGGATGATGTCTTCTGACATATTTATCAAGTATAGGTTTAGATCTTTGTTCTTCATTTTGATCTTCATTATCACTATGTTCAGCATTGTGATCATTTTCCTGATTCTCGGTGTGTGCAACCTGTTGCTCGGTTTCATTTTTTTGTCTCTTAGGTAAGATGTCAGGGTCTTCTATGTAGACAAATATGTTGTAATATTTAGGTTCCTTTCTTCTTTCCTCATCATTTTTCTCAGCAAATTCATCTACTTTGACATTTACACTCTCAATAATTTTGTTAGAGGATATGTTCAAACATTTATAAGCTTTTCTTTTAGTTGAATACTCTAGAAATATTCCTTCATCACTTTTAGAGTCAATTTTCCCATTTCTATCATCTTTCAGTATATAACATTGACTTCCAAAATTTTTAAAGTAACTCACATTTGGTGTGTATCCATACCATAGCTCATAAGGTGTCTTATTTGTGTCTTTCTTCAATTGAACTTGGTTCAGTGTATAGACAAAAATACTTACAACTTCTCTCCAGAATGTTTGTGTGACACCTTTTTCAGTCATCATTGTTCTAGTACAATCAACAATTGATATATTCCTCCTTTCAACAATCCCATTTTGTTGTGGTGTTCTCAGTGCAAAAACCTATCTTGTAATCCCAAGCTCATTACAAAATTTAGTGAATTCATCAGAAATAAATTCTCCTCCTCTATCTGATCTTAAACATTTTAGTTCTTTTCCACTTTGTTTTTCAACTTTAGCTTTATACCATTTGAACATCTTAAATGCTTCAGATTTCTCTTTTAAGAACATGGCAATCATCATCCTAGAATAGTCATCAACAAATAGAATAAAGTATCTATCACCATAATAACTCTTTGTTCTCATCGGTCCACATAAGTCAATATGGACTAACTCTAGAATAGCATTAGATGTGTAGGTTTTTCTCTTAAAACTAGACTTTGTCATTTTTTCTATTTGACAATTCTTGCACATAACATGGTCAGGATTTGAAATACTTGGTAAGCCTCTTACTTTTCTTTTCTTACTTATCTTAACTATGTTGTAAAAGTTCACATGACATAACCTTTTATGCCACAACCAAACCTCTTCATTTCTATCCAATAAAAAAGTGGTCTCAATATCATCAAGATAGAATAGATTACCTTTTGTTTGTTCACCAGTACCGATCAACTTTCATTTTCCATTATAGATCATTGCCTTTTTGTTCTCAAATGCAACTCGATGTCCTGTGTTGTTCAGTTGTGAAACACTCAACATATTATAGTTATTCCTTTCACCCAATATGAATTTTCACATCTGATCAGATTATTCAACATGATGGTACATTTTCCTTCAACTGGGCAAGGTGAGTCATTACCCATCCTAACTGATCCACTATTATAATATTCAAAAGTTTCAAAATTTTCTTTATCTCCAGTCATGTGATGAGTACAACCACTATCAATAATCCATACATCATTTTTGCTAAATTTAGATATGAGTGTTGTTTCAACATACCTTTCTTCTTCGTCTAAATTATCCTTCATAGAAACAAATACTACCTCAATATCTTCATCAGAATCAGTGTCAGAATTTTCAGCTTTGTTCTCAACCAGGTAACAAGCCTTATTTCCTTTTTCCTTGTAATCTCACTTATCTCTTCTATCAGAGTGTCAGTTGCTTCTATAGTCTCGGTCATCACTTTTGTCATACTTATTTTCCTAAGATCTATCATTGTTTCTTCCATCCTTTCTCTTGTTAGGGCATCTAGCAGCAAAATGTCCAATTTCTTTGCAATTGAAATAGACCATGGTAATTTACCTTTATATCTTCCTTTACCTCTATGTAATCTCCTAGCCATTAGTGCTTCAATTTCATCAAGTTCTTTTTCATCACTACCACTGTGTTAGAATTAATCTTTCCTTGGTATCTATGTAATTTAATGATATACCAAGGTCTTGTCATATTATTTGTAATTCCTTTAATAAGGAAATTAGATATTCCTCCTTAAGAGGAATCACACATTTGGCACACACACAATGTGGATGTGGCATGCATAGGAGATATGAGTTACATGAAAACTCCTCCACTCATCTCTACTTAAGAGATGGTTCTCACATAGTTCTTGCATTCTTGTATTCTAGGTTGATTAGTTGGTTCTCAAATGGTTCTATGATTCTAGGGTTCTCTTCAATCTTCTCTTCTCTCACAATCTCTCATTGCTCTCAATATTTTATTGAGCTTATTTCTCTCATTCTTTAGGCTTTGTGCCATATTCATATTATTCACAAGGGGTTTTTTCTTTCTTTTCCCCTTTCAAATCCTTGTGTTCTTGTCATGGTTCTTGGAGCATTTTGGTGAACTATTGGTTGATC
>MU220882.1:481273-496352 GCA_018584345.1 Thuja plicata | reverse complement strand
TTTACTCAAGATGAAATTCATGATGATAGTACTAATCCTATGTTTTTTGTGGAAGATAATGATAATAATGGTAATGCTTATACTAGCTCTACTTCTCTTGATTTTACTTATTATGATGAATACATTAGAGATTTGTTTTATGCAACTAAAGATTGCATTTCTGATTCTATGACTGATGATTCACAATATGATTTTACTGATGCTTATCTTGAACCTTCATATTATGATAAAAAAATTTCTTATGCAACTAAGGATTGCATTTCTGATTCTATAATTGATGATTCACAATATGATTTTCCTTTCCAAAGTGTTACTGATTCAGCACTAGGAGATCCCATTGATGGGAGCTCTACTAGTGGTTCTTGCCTTATTGTAGACTCGGGTGTTGATCATGCTCCACCTCTATTTCCTATTGAAAATGAACATACATAATACATAAATGCATCTCAAGAATCTCAATGGTCACTTGAAGATTTGGGCCCCCTCCACAAGAAATTACATCTTTATATTGTCAAAGTTCTATCCACTTAGCAAACATTTCTATGTACCATTCAAGCTCCACCAATCCAGTTGAAGAAATGCATGATGCTCAAGCTAACAAAAATCTACTGAAGACTCTTTAAAAAGAAACATCTCAAAATCATTGTAAACATTTGGGTGTCATACCTATTGATATCGTCTCCCCAAGTAAAGATTAAAGGGGGATGTTAGAATTAATCTTTCCTTGGTATCTATGTAATTAAATGATATACCAAGGTCTTGTCATATTATTTGTAATTCCTTTAATAAGGAAATTAGATATTCCTCCTTAAGAGGAATCACACATTTGGCACACACACAATGTGGATGTGGCATGCATAGGAGATAGGAGTTACATGCAAACTCCTCCACTCATCTCTACTTAAGAGATGGTTCTCACACAGTTCTTGCATTCTTGTATTCTAGGTTGATTAGTTGGTTCTCAAATGGTTCTATGATTCTAGGGTTCTCTTCAATCTTCTCTTCTCTCTCAATCTCTCATTTCTCTCAATATTTTATTGAGTTTATTGCTCTCATTATTTAGGCTTTGTGCCATATTCATATTATTCACAAGGGGTTTTTTCTTTCTTTTCCCCTTTCAAATCCTTGTGTTCTTGTCATTGTTCTTGGAGAATTTTGGTGAACTATTGGTTGATCAATTGAAGAAATATCTCTCTCTCTCTCTCTCTCTCTCTCTCTCTCTCTCTCAGTATTTTGGTAAAATATTTTCCTTTGCATACTCTCTTAGATTCTTTCCTTCTCATTTTTATTATTTCCTTTATATTTCTAACACACTGTCACTATCATTTCTCATAGTGTGTTTGTTACTAGATTTTATTATTTTTAGAGAAGATTTGAATGCACACTCAATAGTAGGTAAGAAACTATTGTCATAGTTTTTCATCTCAAATGAAATAAGTCTACCAATCAAACTATCAAGAGTAACATTGTTATTAGCTACTGCTCTCATTTCTTGAAATGTAGATACTCTAATTGCATAAACATGCAGTAAGGTTCTCAGAATTTTACTTACAACTATTTCTTCCTCAAGTACTCCTCATACTCCATGAATAGCATTAAAAAATTCTTTGATTATGCTACTGTACTAAGTGACGTTCTCTCCTTCTTTCATTCTCAGGTCATCAAATTTTCCTCTTAGGCTTTCATCTTGAGCTCTCAGCACATTTTCATCTCCTCCATATACTAGCTTGATTTTGTCCCAGGTGCATGATTTCACATCTTCAAATTCAACATCGGTTAGTGAAGAAGCAAGTTCTATCATCATAGAATTCTGTTCATGTTTCTCTCTCAATTGATCAACAATTAGAGGTCCAGTAGGTGCAACATATTTAGTATCCAAGTGTTGTGTGACATCATTTCCAATACCAGATAGATGAAGTCTTATCCTACTTTTCCATGATGAAAATTTGTCCTTGTTCAACTTAGGCACATCCTTGTTACTCATCTTGTGATCTTTAGCTAAAGTCTTTAAAATTTTCTTCCAAGCACCAAAGCTCTGATACCAATTGTTAGAATAACTAAGAAGGGGGGGGGGGGGGGGGGGGGTGAATTAGTGGCCTTAAAAATAATTCCAGAAATCCAACCAAAACTTATCTCTTAAATATAATACCCTCTGGTTATCTTTCATTCCATCAAGATGTATGCCATAAATAAATTTAACAAATGTAACCTGCTCGGTAAGATATATTGTTTATCTTTTCTAGACTTTACCGAATAGCAGTAAACAAACTTAGTGTTAACCGACCAATTTCCAGTTTTAATAATGTGTAAAGAAAAATATCAATGCAATAAAACATATACACATTTGACACATATATTTTAACATGGAAACCCAATATGGGAAAAACCACCTTGGACCGATAACCCAAAATATTTTCACTCTTTTGAAGTGAGCTTGGTGAAGAGCCAACCCTGTTAAAGGTTACAATGCACACTGTTAAGTGTGACCTTGTTAGAGGATTTAAAACTAACAGTTTGTCTTTTGACCTAGCACTCATTATTCTATCAAAAAGAAAACCTTTTGACACTCTTAAGTATCTCAATGCAATAAGGACTGTTAAATCCCACTTGGTTAAGAGATTTTATGAATCAATGATTAAATTGATATAGTAAATGATCTGTTCAAAATACAACTTTAACTTGCAGATATTCAGATCTATTGTTAGTCCAATAATACCTCTTTGATCAATGTACACTTTATTTCCTTTGCTTTCTTTCTTTCTTCCTTCTTCTCGGTGAATGCTCTGTCCTCTATTGCTTGGTGTCCGCAGAATTCCTTGGCTCTATTCTTCAACCTGTATGATCAGATCTGCATGAATAATTATATATTCACTAGAATATATTCAACATTATTTTTTTCATAATGAATTCCTTTTCTCTCTATATAGACATGATTAGCCTCTTAATCACCTTGTTTTTGTCATAGATCACTTCTTGATCTGTAAAAATCACCATACTTTTCTTTATCTCGTAAAGCTCTGCTTTAGTTTTATTCCACAAATCTCTCTTTGATAACTGTGAATAAAATGTGCTTTAAATTTATTTCCTTTCTTTAGTTTAATAGATCATTGAAAATAAAGCAATCAATCAGTCAATCCCTAAATATAACTCTGCCAGCTAAGTAGTTTTGTCATTTTTTAACTGTAGTTATGTTCGGTCATCATCTCTAGTTATGCTTGGTAACAACTCCAGTTTACTGTGGTTCTCAATATACACTTTCTCGGTAACACTTGCTCGATAAACACTGTGAACTGCTCAATGTTCACTGTCATTCGGTGTATACATACTTTTTATGTTTTACCAATAACATAAAAGTTGTCTCTTCAAATCTTCAAGGTTATGACCGATATGTGTATGAATAATCAAAACATATCAAGTTGACATCAATGAAAATATGATACACTAATTGATTTAATGTCTTGCATTCAATTTTGCATCTCTGTGATCATCAACTTATCATCTTCAAACATTCAATCAGTTAAAGTTCATCATGTTCATACTACTGGTTTGCGCCCATGAAGAATATAACAAGATTTAGGTTACCTTGCAACTTTTCATTAAATGCATATGACAGCTTTTGAATCAACATAAAAATTGTTGCCTTTCAAAAACCACTTTGAGTCTTCAAAATATAAGATGGGTTATTATAGAGGGGCCTCCCATGGTCCTATAGGTTCAGATAGATCCTTTGCAAGTTCCATATATTGCAATAAACAAACCATCAAAGTTATATGGTTTTATGCACTTAGGGCACTTAAGGGACATCACCAGTAGGGTATGGTGCCAAGAATTCCAACAAGTGGGGAGCCAAAATGGGACCATTCCTATGGTAAGCCTACCTAAAAAAATATGTTAGCGCTAATGACTTGTGTATACGATGAATAGAATAAGATTTAGGCTACATTGCAACTTTTTATTGAATGGATCAGACAATTTTTTCATTAACAAAAATTTTTTGCCCTAGAAATTTTTTTTTGAGTCTCCAAAATATGAGTTGGTTTATTGTAGAGGGGCCTCCCATGATCATATAGGTTAAATGAATCTTTCACAATGCCATAGATTGTGAAAAAGAACCCGTCAAAGTTTGACAATTTTATGCACTTAGGGCACTTAAGGGACATCATCGGTAGGGTATGGTATAGATTTCTCTAGCAAGTGGGGAGGAAAAGAAGGACCATGCATAGGCTAAACCCACCCAACCAAATGTGTTCACACTGGTGTTTTGTACCCATGACAAACAAAAATGAGATTTAGGCTACCTTGCAACTTTTCATTGAATGCATTTGAATATTTTACATCAATAGAAAAATTTATTCCCTAGGAAAACAAATTTGATTCTTTAATATATGATATTTTTTACTATAGAGGGACCTCCCATGATCCTATAGGTTCAGACAGATCCTTTGCAAGTGCCATGGATTGCGAGAAACAACCCATCAAATTTTGATAGTTTTGTGTACTTATGACATTTAAGGGGCATCATTGGTAGGGTGTGGAATTGAGAATTATAGGAAGTGGGGAGCCAAAATGGGAGCATGCCTAGGGTAAAAATTCCCAATAGGATGCATTCACATTGACGATTCACGCCCATGACAAATAGAGGCTACCTTACAACTTTTCACAGAATGCAACTGATTATTTTTGCATCAACAAAAAAATGTTTCCCTACAAAAATAACTACGAGTCTTCAAAATATGAGATAATTTATTGTATAGGGGCCTCCTATAATCCTATAAGTTGAGATGAATCTTTTGAAATTGTCATAGATTGTGAGAAACAACCTATCAAAATTTAACCATTTTGTGTTCTTAGGGAACTTAAGGAACATTAATGTTGGTAGGGTATGGTGCCGAGCGTCCTGGTGAGAGGGGAGGAAAAATGGGACCATGCCTTAGGTAAACCCACCCAACTAGATGCATTTGCATTGACAGTTTGTGCCCATGATGAACAAAACAAGATTTGGGCTACCTTGAAACTTGTCTTTGAATACATCTGACTATTTTTGTATCAACAAAAAAATTGTTTTCCTGCAAAAAACACTTTGAGAATTCAAAATATGAGATAGGTTATTGTATATGGGAATTTTTAATCCTTTAGGTTTAGACAAATCCTTCACAAGTGCCATAGATTGCGAGAAATAACTCATTAAATTTTGATAGTTTTATGCACTTAGGGCATTTAAGGGACATCATCGGTAGGGTATGGAGCCAAACATTTTGGTGAGTGGGGAGATGAAATAGGACCATACATAAGGTAAATATACCTAACTAGACACATTTTCACTAATGGTCTGCACCCACAATGAATACAATGAGGACGAGATAAAAATTTCAAGTGCATTTATGATGAAAAGTTGTAACCTTTCCCTCAAAGTGCAATCATGCTTAATTTAACTTAGATGCATATACATTTTTAATACATGAAAGACCAATGTATTTAAATGCCTAATCCTTAGTCTTCCTCTAATGTTTTTATAATACATGAGATATTAGTATCCTTAGTTACTTTTTATAGCACCTAAAGAGGATAGGTTGGTGTTATGTAGGGAGAGGTGGAGTAAATCCTCAAAAGGTAGGTGAATCAAAAGATTAAATATGGATGGGGTCCTGAAGTCTTGAGGGAACCTATTTATATATTGGTGTGAAAAAACCTATGACAAGTAAAACCCCATCCTCCTTAGGGTTGGGTTTAGGAGAGAAGTAAGGATTTTTGGCTTAAGTATGTTAACTGCCAAATGTATTATGAATCATTCATTGTTTCTTAATTAAATCTAGTTTGAACATATAGTGATGTTTGCTAACAATTGCAAATTGACTATGGTGTAGTAGGGGGAATTACATATAATATTATCCAAACACATCAAATATTATTGAAACATAATAACAAATATTATCTAAACACATCAAATTTAATAACATTGACACTCACATAAGGAAAAATACATAATGATTCCATAAACATGATTAATACATCTAGTGCACATGAGGAACAAATTATATCAAAGTAAACTTCTATATATCAAATTGTCTAATAAGTATGTATGTCCATATACAAATATGGCATAAACTCCAACTCAAACAAAGTTGTACAAAATGTGGCATATGCCATCTCAAAATCTATACATAATATACATGTGAAAAATACGCACGTGACAACTATATGTCTCTAAGACATCCTATACTACTGATCAATCATCAAAATGGAGCCTCTTCAAAGCAATCTTTGGCTCTGAATGATCCTGCACAAAAAAGAATTCAAACCAAAATTGAGATTAGTTGAATTATATGATTTACAATTATAAAATTATCATCAAAATTAATATACATTAAACTATAATTTAACTTCAAATTTGATTTTTTTATTACCTCAATTCTATGTCTCCTAATGCGATCAGGAGTCCTAGAAAATGTCACTAGTAATGAAGGGATTCCACTAACAATTGAAATATCGACCTATATATGTTCATAAGCATAAAATTGATACAATTTATCGTATAAAGTTGTCACTAATACTAACATAAATTTACTAATCACTTGAATTAAAAAAAAAACTTACCTATGTGTGCATCTCTTCTTCAGTCTGTATCAATGTAGTCAATGAGGATGTGAATCCCTGACATTGTACCTTCCTGACACTAGGTGTTACCTACAAGAGTAAATTAAGATAAAAATGTTAGTTAATATATATTTAAAATAATGACAATTTAAAAGAAAATCACGTATATAATAAAAATGTAAACAAATAAGTGCAAAAATATATACTATGTGGCTATCAAGGCTAAATGAAATGGTCGAGAAGTTGGACTCATGCACCTGTGTCATGTGCTTCTCGGACATCAAGTTATGTTAAATAGACCATGTAAATAAACATTAGTATAGTCAAGTAATAAATACATGCATAATCATTCTATGTTATTTAAACTCTTAATTACCTTCCCCTTATTAAATGGTGTCGCTGCACCTCCCTTGCACTGCACATCCCTTGTAGTAGGTACAACTTGCAATAGTAAAATAAGATGAAAATGTTAATTAATGTATAATTTAATTATCACAACATAAATTAAAAACATGTATACAATAAAAAATGTAAATGACTAAGTGCAACAATATATACCATAAAGTTGTCAAGGCCAAATGAAATGACTGAGGTTGTGGCATCATGGACCTATGTCATCTCCTCCTCTAACATCAACTGAACATAGATAGACCATTTAAGTAAACATTAATGTTTAGTCTTAATAAGATATATAATATAAATATTTATTTAAAATTAAATGCACTTTGAAATTACAAGTTAAGTCTTACCTCAAATTTATCGATGAATGATGGATGCACCTCCTCATCTCTCGCATGAGAGGACTCTCCACGATGTGCTCTAGTCCCTCTCGTGTCATCTGATGCACCACCCATATCATGCACCTTGAACTCAAGTGTGTCCATAGGTTCCTCATCAGGCTATCCGAGGGTACCCAAGAAAATCTGCTTGCACATAGTGCAAGTATGGAAAACAAAGATATGTTGACCCAAGGAGGATGTGCGAGCATCATCGCCAAGTGGTTGCGCTAGTGATGCAATATGAATAACACAATGCCCACTTAAAGAGTGAATATCCCTAATAGTCGATGAGGAATCCTACATAATAACATCTATATATTGTATTGGAGGAGGGGGAAAAATGAGAGTGGGGGAATATATGGGCCCTATAATACTCGACATGCCCCTGGTCTATCCTAGGGCATGCCTTTGCCTACATCCATGAATGGTCTCATGCTCTAGTAGTTCACATGTTTATGAAGCACAAACTCAAAATATAGTTTTTTAATGAAATAAAATGACACATCCATATTTTTTTTGGGTGGTTTATCAAAAACCATCCACAAATGATCCCAAAAGTTATCTTGCATTTCATCATGTGTGCACCATCTCATGTAAAAATTTGTTTTTTTGGATCCACTGGTTGTCCTAGACGACGATTGAAAAATATGGAAGCTATTTACTCTTTTGTTATTCCAAGGGCCTTCATCCCATCATAATCCAATCCATATCAATAGTTAGCCTGCGTGGTTTGTCACCATAGAAGTGCAACATTCTATTGGGTGGTGAGGATTTCTACATTTTCTATTATTGATTCCAATGCATTCAACATAAGGGGCTAATCTAGGGATGGTATGATAAGGATCTCTAATGCCCCTCAATTCATTTAATTTTTTGGCTTTTATCTCTTTGATAGGTCGATCATTTTGTGGTGGAGGGTTTGGTGCCTATGGGTCTACGAGATGTGGGTTTCCAGAAGGTTATCAATGTCATCTTCCATACCTGATTAAGTTACAAATTTATATAATTAATATATGGTTTAAAGAATACAAATAATTTCAAATAAAAAACCTAATTTAAACAACAACAAAAAAACTAAAAAACACAAATAATTGATTGAAAATGTAAAAAATGAGACACGATTCATACTTAGAGCTCAAATATGCAATTTTATAGATCAAATATCAGATATGCTTTTGATATTAGATGCTAAATTCTAAAATCCATGGGTTAAAATGACCCACAACTTTTGCTTAGTTGGGGTTTTAAAATGTCTCAGGTATCCGATACTAAATTTTTTTTAATATTAACATTAATAATATATATACTAATATATTAATATGATATATAATATATTATTAATATCATTACAACTATTACTATATTATTATTAATACATATATATTAATAAATGTTATTTTAGATTTTGGTTGGTAAATTAGTATATTTTATTAATAGTAATAAAGTATGTAGTAATAGTAAATGTAAATATGTAGGAACCCTAATTTATACCTACGCTCTAGCAATCTATTCAAACAATAATCACAAATTTGGAAACCACATCAAACCCTAACAAACTAATCTATAACTATACAGTATGACGTACAAACCATCTACCCCACCAGTACAAAAATTTACCCCATAATTCTGGGCATATACAATAGTCATGTTCATTTACATACATCCAACAAAAAACAAAGCAAAACCTAAAAACCTTGACACCATGGGTTGGTCGAAATAAAACTAGCACTTGCACCCGAAGGAGGTGCAAGGGATACGCCGATAGTTAAATATTTCATAAATTTAAATTGATGGTGTATTAAAAGAAGTCACTTTGTTATTTCTTCTCATATATTTTGAAAGAAAAGATCATTTTAGTGACTTTGAAAAATGAATTTATATTAAAATGAAATCTAAATAACATACTAACCCATATATTAAATGAGTATAATATGTTTCAAGTTAATATTTTTCTTAAAGTAAAATAAACTTAAAGATTCAAAATTTCTTAAATTTAGGTATGTCGATGGACCTAACTCAAAGATATCATGTAGGAACATTCAATATTGTAGATATAATCTTTTTTCAATATTACAAATTGTCAAGTATTTGATACATGACATTGATAGTTGTCCTATTTGCTAGATTGTCTTCAATCACAAATGTAGTAGTCATCAGTTCACATGTAGTTGTCCTATTTTAAGTTAAATTTCACAATATTAATTTTGAAAGAAAAAGTCCATTTTAGTGACTCTGACAAATGAATTTATATAACAATGAAATCTAAATAACATACTAATTCAAATATTAAATTTGTATGTTTTTTTGAAGTTATACTTTTGATAAAGTAAAATGATTTTAAAGATTCACACTTTCTTAAATTTAGGTTTGTCGATGGACTTAACTCAAAGATATCAAGTAGGATTATTCAATATTGTAGATATAAGTTTTTTTAATTTTACAAATTGTCAGGTATTTGATACATGGACAAAAACAAAATGTTGTATATTCATATGTGTTTTGTGCACAAAATAGACTATTTTCAAAACTAATTTCAAGACGCAGTTACATAGTTGTTTTTTCATTGCTTGAAGTTTTAAATTTTTGAAGTCTTTGACGAATTGATGATTCCTTGTGATCGTAAGAATGAGAGTAGGTAAACCTTCTCATTCCTTGCTTGCATACCTACACATTGAAAAAGGAGTTAGTGGCTTATTATGAGGAGTGCATGGATGGTTCGATGTCGAAGATATAAAAGTGTACAAATTTGAATGTTTGTGAATGAAGGAAAGGAATTATTTAAAAAACTAACCTTGGCATACATAATGAAAATTTGTGAGGATTTGTACCTTGTTGCTCCATAGTGAGAGATGTCGCAGTTGAGACTTCCTTTTTCCTCTTTTTTAATAATATATGTATTATATAGTGGTTTTTTTCATTGCTTGAAGTTTTAAATCTCTGAAGACTTTGAATAATTGATGATTCCTTGCGATTGTAAGAATGAGAGTAGGTAAACCTTCTTGATTTATTTCTTGCTTGCATACCTACACTTTGAAAAAAGGAGTTAGTGGTTTATTATGAGGAGTGAGTAGATGGCTCGATGCGGAAAATATAAAAATGTACAAATTTGAATGTTTGTGACTGAAGGAAAGGAATTATTTGAAAAACTAACCTTGGCATGCGTAATGAAAATTTGTGAGGATTTGCCCCTTGCTGATCTATAATGAGAGATGTTGCAGTCGAGACTCTTCTTTTTTCCTGATAATTGTGTATGGATTATTTTTCATTCTTGCATATCGATCAAAGGAGAATGGCGGTTCTATAAAGAGGTCATTTAATGTTTTGACTCTTGATATAGCCATAAAAGTCAACCCTTGTCTTTCTATTTTACCTATATCAATTGTTGCTTTACGGAGGGTTAGTCCTTGGGATTTGTGTATTGTGATTTCCCATGCCATGGATAGTGGTATTTGTCTATGATTGCCTAGGGATATAGGTGTTATAGGTAAAATTTTTGGGTCATCTTTGTTCCAAGGTGGGCCATTGTATGTATCAAAACGGACAACCACATACAAAGGTAAATATGAGGGTTTAGAGCCAATTGTGTACACAATGTCTAACACTTCCCCAAGAGAGCCATTGACAAGGCCCGTTTGAATCCAAAGGTTCATTGTTAACATTTTTTCGTTGGCATCTACACAACAAGAGTTCTAGGGGAAGTTGGTCAACACCATTTTCATTGTTTAGTTTCATGTGTGTTTGTGTGGCAATACTAAGTGCAATAGGAAGATTAAGTAATTTTAGCTTTTTTTATTATGCATGCCAACTAGATTGTTTGTAGAGTAAAGGTGCATTGACTGGTCAAATTCATTTTTTTCAAAAGTACATATTGATTTGTTTGTTCATTGCATTAGTAATTCCCAATCTTCTTCAGTTGCGTCTGCATTGCGCATGTTATGTAGTATTCGATGAAAGTCAACTTGTGTTTATGTGTCACCTTGCTGGAAAAATATGGTTGTCAATGTGACAACTGCTTTGAATTGATCCCATAGGAATTTGGCATTGGAGTGTGATGTGTACATTAGTTTGTCCATTACAGGTGGTAGTTGTGCCAAGTCACCAACAAGAATTATAGATGTTCCTCCAAAGCATAGCTGTTGTTGATGGGGGAATGCTTCATGCAATCTCATATCTATTTTCAACAGTAATTTTGGTCCTATGAAACTCATCACATCGATAAGGAGGTATTTTATATTTCTCATCTCTTCTTGGAATACTAGTAGTGATTGTGTTAGTAATAACTGAGAGGGGGTGAAACAGTGGCCTCAAAAATTTATCCTTTAAAATTTAATCCACCAATCAATACACCTCAGATTATTAAGTCCCTACAAGATTCATGCCATGAAATACTTGAAATAATAAACTGTCTGTCGGTTTACCTTGTCTATCCTTGTCCTCCTTGATATACGATAAGCAGTAAAACTTATTTACCGATACTCAGTAAATATGTAGAGTATACCAATCAATCCATAAATGCATATGTGAAATGTAAAACAATAAAGTAATAAACCATACACACATAACACTTGGATTTTAACGTGGAAACCCTGTTGAGGGAAAAACCATTGGGACCGGTACCCCAAATTTTCACTCTTCTGAAGTGAGCCCTGTTAGGAGCCAACCCTATTAAAGGTTACAAACACACTGTTAAGTGTGACCTTGTTAGAGGATTTTATACATAGAGGTTGTCACTTAGTATCTGACATCTATTTTGCTACCATCCTTGAATCAGCCTCCTTCTTAGACTGTCAATATACTTTATGTAAATCTTGCTACCATCCTTGAATCAACCTTATTCTTAGGCTATCAATAGGCTTTATGCAATTTTAATGCTACTTTCATGAGTCAACCTTTTTGGAAATATGTTAGGATATACCTCAATTATAGAAGACAGTTAAGTCCTACTCTATTAAGAGACTTGATGCTTCAATGGTTAAACTGAAACATTATGACCTATTTCTAATGCAACTTTGAATTGTAGATTTTTAGATCTATTTAAGTATAATACCTCTCTGATCAATGTATCAATTCAATTCCTTGTGCTCCACACTTTCTGCTCTGTGATGTTGTGCTTCATTTTTTGTCGATGTCTGCAGAATTCCTTAGCTCTCCTTCAGCTTGATTGATAAGGACTGTATGAAGTTATCCTTCATCAATTTCTCTTCAGCATCATCTTTCCATTCACTCCCCTTTCATGTATGTGATTTCTTGTGATTCATGTTTGGAAATGAATTATGCTTGTCTCTTATATAGACACGATATTCCTTTATTCTTGATTCTTGATTCTTTGCGTGAAAAAAAATCCAGCCAATCTGATTTATGGCTTTAACTCCTGATTTATCTCATAGTTATCTTCTTGCCAGCAGTATAAATCTTATTTAAATCAATTACTTAACTGTGGTCGAATAAAATAAATAAAACAACCAGTTAAGTCTATCTTTAAGCTCTGCCAGCTATATATTTTGTCATTTTCTGAACTCTCTATTCTGTTGGTCAATTATGCAGTTCATCGTCAGTGACAACTACTAGTTCCGTCGGTGTAACTCTAGTTGGCTTTAGGATCTCTGTCCGTTGGGAATCATTGAATTTTGCTCGTCGGGCAACTCTATTTTCAGCTCGTTGGGCATCTTGTGATTTTGCTTCATCAGGCAACACTGTCTTCTGCTCGTCAGTTATCACTGTGACTTTTTCTCTGCCTTTACCGATGGTGTGCACTCCATCGGTGTTGTCTGTCACTTAGTGAATACTTAACTTTTATGAATTGCTGAAAGCATAATCACTGTTCTATTGATTCTCTAAAGTCTTTGGCATTATGTATATGACTGTACAGATGATATCAAGTTGACATCAATGATAATACAAATCATTAATTGATTTAATGTCTTGCATCATCTTCAACTTAACATTATCAAACATTCAATCAGTTACATGTCATCAATCTCTCCCTTTGGCATTGATGGCAACATACTGCATTATCACACTATACTATTTCTAATACAATATGAAATACATTTGTTGAGATTCATCAAATTACCAAACAATTTGTTTTGATAACTGATAAAAATGTCTGACCGCTGGTAAGCTCTGTCTTAGCTTTGATTTGATTCTTGCATCTCTCTGTGTTTCTTCTTCTGATGTGTTGTGTTCTTTTCTTGTGTCAATTTCTCTCTTTTGACTGTTCTTCTTCTTTGATGTCTCTTGTCAGCAACTCTCCCTTTGTATATGATTTCTTCATACAAATTCTCTCCCTTTGGATATGATCTCTCCCTGTTTGAAGTAATCTGATAATGAATAATTTCTTGGGATAATATGGATACATTCTCTACCTTTGACAACAATTCCAAACAAATATTTTACAAATATCTGACATTCATGTCAAAAAATTATTTTCTTCTATCCATAATATATTCCTTGAATTTCCCTTATCCATCAACAATACAACAATATGCTCTGGTGCTCAATTCTGATATACACCTTTCTATATATAGATGTAGCTTTGAAGTTCATATTTTTGCTTGCATCAACATGAATGATATTCTGATAATATATAGGGTGATGTAGCCTTCAGTCCTTTCATGACTGGTAGACAAGGGTTTGACCCCTTGTCTCTTTCTCAGGTACTCAAATGTATCCTTGGGCAGTGGCTTGGTGAAGATATCAGCCAATTTTTCTTTTGATTGCACATACTCAAGTATCACCTCTTTTTCTTGAACTTGTTTTCTTAAATAATGATACCTGATTGCAATGTGTTTAGTCTTTAAATGCATGACTGGATTCTTGGAAATGTTTATTGCACTGGTGTTATCACAATAGATAATCACTGGTTCTGAGATCTTCATATGCATACCTTCCAGCAACTATTTGATCCATGCAATATTTGAGCAGTTTGTAGCAGCAACAACATATTCTACTTTTGCAGTAGACTGAGAGATGCATCCTTCCTTCTTGCTAACCCACGTGACAAGTCTGTCACCCATAAAGAATGCTCCTTCAATTGTGCTCTTCTGGTCATCAAGATTTCCAGCCCAATCAGTATCGATAAACACTTTTAGTTCAAATTTGCCTTCTCTTCTATACCATAAGCCAAATTCCTCAGTATTCTTCAGATATCTTAGAATTTTCTTCACAATAGTCATATGTGATTCCCTGGGGTTAGCAGAAAAACTAGCAATAATTCCTACTGCATGTGCAATATCCAATCTAGTGTGTACAACATACATGAGTTTTCCTATCATTGATCTGTACAAAGTCTGATTTACCTCTATTGTCTTGTCTTCCTTTGTTAATTTGCATCTAGTAGCCATCGATGTTCCAACAGGTTTGGAATCTTCCATCTTGAATATTTTCAGGACCTCTTTGATATATTTGGACTGTGTAATGAAAATACCTTCACTTTTTTGAATGATCTATAGACCAAGAAAGAAATTGATCTCTACAAACATAGACATCTCAAACTCTTTGCTCATCTCATCAACAAATGACTTGCATAGCATATCATTGCCTCCAAATATGATGTCATCAACAAATATTTCAGCAATCCAAGTGTTAGCATTGGTATCTTCTTTTAAATAAAGATTACTATTTTCACTAGTCCTTATGAATCCAATACTTATTAGATAGGAATGAAGTCATTCATACCAAGCTCTAGGAGCTTGTTTTAATCCATA
>MU220882.1:414292-424668 GCA_018584345.1 Thuja plicata | reverse complement strand
ATTAAATTAATTAATCATAGGGATTTTTAGCTAATAAACCTTGATAATTTAGGAATTAAATATAATGTGAGATTTATGCAAATTCAGGTTTTTTGCATTTGAGACCAAGTCAATTAAAGTCAATTAGAAGGAGAAATTTGCCTAGTACAATAGGACTTCAATGCTGAGAAAATGCACCAAAATTGATTAGAATTGTAAGGTGCCAATTTTGGGGTGTTACAGTGATACTCTATTTCCACTTCTCCATCTTGGTGAGACATCTCTCCCTTGATGAAAAAACAAATTTACTATTGTAACAACATTCTCATGAATTTCACCCCTTTTTAACATGTTTTGTGTAAAAAATTTCACTTTATTCACAAAATAGTTCCTATGCAAGTTTACTTATTGAGTGAAAATATTATTTGCTGCACTTTTATCTCTTACTCCAACACTTGCATGAAATTACTTCACCTATATCTTGGCTTCATACATTCACTGTGAAAATATTATTCGCTGCACTTTTATCTCTTACTCCAACACTTGCATGAAATTACTTCACCTATATCTTGGCTTCATACATTCACTGCACTTTTATCTCTTACTCCAACACTTACATGAAATTACTTCACCTATGTCTTGGCTTCATACATTTATTCTGGTAAAAATAAAATTTCAGTTACACTTTTCCCCAAATAAAAAACATGACTCTAAATCTGTGGACATAAGGGTTCATCAATATTATAAGAAAATTAACTATGAAACAACATTCCCTACCTCTTAATTTATTTATTTTCCTGTGTTCTCCCTTTCTCATAGATGATCAAACAAATGTTTGTTTGGTGATTAAAATATGGTATAACTATTCTGGTATCTAAGAAGCACATATTCTTATTTACGTTATAATATTAAGAAGCATAGATTCTTATTTAAGTTATAATAAATTTATTGATTTTTTTTGAAATAACATATTTTCTAGAATATAAAAATTCATGGAATCCTTAATTCATGGAATCCCTAATTCATGGACCACCAAATACATCATAGTGAAATCTCATAAAAGGCTAAAGTATGTATAGCAATAAAAAGGCTAAAGTATGTATAGCAATAAAATGCACTTGTGCTTCAACAGTTTATAGAGTCACAGACTGTAAATTAAAATATAACTGACAGCAAATAATAAAACAATAGCATTAAAGCAGATAATAAAACAATAGCATTAAAGAAGATAAAAAAAACATAGCATATAAACAATATATTCATATAAAATATCTTACTGAGAGTGAGAGTGAAAGATGAGCTGAAAAATTAAATGCAGGTCAAAAGCTCCTAGTAATTTTCAATATAATTTATAGCAGATTTTAAAAACATAGCATATAAACAATATATTCATATAAAATATCTAAACATAGCATATAAACAAATATTCATATAAAATATCTTACTGAGAGTGAGAGTGAAAGATGAGCTGAAAAATTCAACGCAGGTCCAAAGCTGCTAGTAATTTTCAAGCTGTTAATAATCCTTTGAAGCAGTTCACATTTAAGCTACAGGTGCAGCCTACTTATAGGAAAGGTTGTCGAAAAAGAAAATGAACAGGTGGCAATGTAAAAATCAAAGCTAGATCAAATCTAGAAAAGATATTGCAAGATCAAGTGGGTGGTGATCTTAAATTTAATGGCAATTAGTAATGATTTAGATGAGCACACATTAATTTTTTCTATTAAATTTAAGTAGATATTATGAGTTATGGATGACAATAGTATATAAATAAATATATGGCAGGGATACGGATATCTACTTGGATCGAGTATCTTAAACAGAGATATGGCCAATATTATAGGAAACATGTGATGGATTTTTTTTTAATACGCATTTATAATGAAAGTTGAACTATATTTTGTGGGGACAGGTGGAGGTGAAGAAAAATATTAAAGCCAACAAAATATGATGTCCCATAAAGTGGTTTTTTTCCAATTGTACCAGATGGTTTCATATCGTGAGACATGTATTGGTGAAAAGCCACTGCAAAATAGCCTATCGGCTAAAAATAGGGATCATCACCCCTCCATTAGCTCTATCATCCTCGTCAGCAACCCCTTCCACCAGCATGACCTCGTCCACAAACACCACAACCTCTACCAACCCTATGGTTCACCATTTTACTCCAGCATGCTACCAGTTTGAATCTGAACTAGCTCTTCTCCATCTTCTCCATCTTCTCTCGAGGAATACCCAAAACTACCACAAACTCCCAGTCATGGACATAATCCAAATGTAGATCCAATACTTGTTTTTTTCCCTCTATTCAATTCTATTTTCCAAATCTCTCTCTAAAAGAAACGGGTGGACATGGTGGGAATACCCTGATATGCCAATCTAGTCTCCCCTTGTAGTAACAAACCCTCGCCCTAGTTCCGCCAAAGCCAAAAATCCATCAAGCCCTACCCTCCACTGAGCCCACACATAACATTCAACCACTCTCTTCACCTTAGCCCTCAGACCAAATTTCAACCCCCATTCACAGAACATGGACGAGATATCTGAATTTTGATGTGAATTCAATCCCAAGAAAATCCCTCACCAAAATCATGAAAAAAATGTCACTGGTCGCGAATATAATATTCAGCCACTCCTCCGAGATAGGAGCCCAAAATTCCATCTATTGTTGTAGATATTTGAAGTTGAAATTTACCTCTATCTTGCTTATGTGCACCATCCACCCTTCAAACCACCCGATGGAAATAGAGAACCATTTTATGAAATGATGCCATAATACTCTAGAAAGAAGTAATGAAACATTCCTTCCTTAATTTCTCTAACACCATCCATAAAAATAATACAGTTGTTCATGTGAAATAAACATTAAGCACCCCAATAGTACACCACCTTGTCTTGTCATCATTGCCACATTTTATCTGCTATGCCAAGATTTTGACCAAATTCAAACCAAATTTGTCTACAAAGGACACTGCTAATTTAGATAAAGAGTTCGCCAATCCATTGCCTTCTCGATATACATGAGACACTTTGAAATTTTAAAAAATGTCAACTTTTTTCTTATGATATTGATCACTTTATCAATCTTCCATACTTGAGCTTTATCATTTTTGATCGCATGACAATCACTTGTGAATCTCCTTTTAGATGGAGTTGTTCAACATGTAACTTCACTTCTAAGTTCCACTCCCAATAAAGCTGCCTGGACTTGTGCCTCATTTTTCGTTCCTTCCACTAGATTTTTGGTTTCTACAACAAAAATGTTACCATTATAATCCCTTGCCACAAATTCAAAGCACTAGAAGGGCCTGAATTACCTTTAGTTGCCCCATTGAAGTCTACTTTGACCCATCCTTGATTCGACTTACTCCATAGTACCACTAACATATCAACACACACGGGATGAACCCCCAAAGACTCATTAACAAGCCTTAATATATATTATTATATTAATAGATATATTAGTATGTGTGTATATTTATTAGTATATATTATATTAATAGTATAATATTATAATAATATATATTATTTGTATAATATTATATATTATTATTTAACTTTTAAATATTATTTATACATTCGTATTCCAATATGGTTAGACATTTGCCATGGCTAGGTGTATTGACACCCAGGCCTACTAAAAAGTCAACACAGATTTTCACGTTTTTGGGGAGATGAAAAATATTTTTTTCCATATCGTCACTTTTTGGCCCCTCATGATCCTGCACATACCCATAAGAAATAATATTATTAATTATGAAGGATCGAAATTGTCCCTACTTTAATAATAAAGCACCCTCAATAGATTTTTTTGTTTTTGTTAAGAGTTTAATAGAAATATAAAACATAAAAATATAATAAAAAGAATTTGCTACTTAAACTTTTTTTTCCTTCGTAAAGAATTTAATATAACAAGAATATAATCAAAACTAATTATATCATATCTTAATAATAATTTAATCATTTAATTATAATATAATAAGCTAATAATAATTTAATAATTTTTTTTTCTTGGTAATGTTGGATATATATTTTATTAATAATCATAAGAGTTTACATAAGATATAATAGTCATCAACATTGACATAACCTTCGAAAGCTTACTAACTCCATCTATCCATCATATGGGTATTGATGTCTAAACAGTCCTCCCAAACCTTTCAAAATCTATTAACCACCCCTTACAAAAAGTCTCTTAAATAGCCAATCTTCTGAAGAAGTTTTTCATCGACTAACATAAGCATTTTAAACTATATCATTTTGTCTACATTGAACACATTAGATTAGACACCCCTATTAAACAACCACAAAACCAATCCATAAGCCTGTAAACCAACTGGAACACTAAGTGGCCCTCCTGTATCAATTACTTTCATTCCTCTCATCAAACCGTCTGTAGCACTCATAGCGACAACTCTAACTTTATTATTTCCTAATAATTGTTGTACCTCACAAGTCACATTTTTTATGTTAGCTATATGTTGTGTAGTATCAATTATTCTCACAGAAGGTGGTAGTATGATATCTTCAGCGGTTACTTTTTTTGGTTCGACAACATGGATAGATCCTTCTCGAGTTCCGTATGCATCACTTCGAAGTACAATTTCTTTCAGATTCATCAAAATTTCATGTATTGATTCTTCAATACCCATTATCACAGAATATTCATTTGATATATTGTGAAATTTAGCACGTGTGATACATGTTCCTTCTACTTCTCTGAGTAAAACTCTTCTTATTGCACTGCCTATTGTATTAGCTTGACCTTTGCGAAGCGGAGATAGAGTGAAACGACTATAATGAAAACTCTTACTCTCTGTTCTAGATTCAATGCACTTCAATTCTGGTATCTTTATTGAGACTGATATTTCATTTTGATTCATAATATTATTTTAATAAATGATTTAATCATTTCTTTCTCTTTAAATTTATTCAATTCTTACACACGTCTCCTTATGGGAGATCTACATCCGTTATGTGACACATGAGTTACATCATATATATTATTTATTTCTATACCACTTTGAGAAATGGTTCGCAATGCTGTTTCTTTACCCGGACCAGCACCAGTTAGCATAACTTTTGCTTCTTTCAAAAGACCTTGATTTACTAAGGCATCAACAACATTTTCCGTTGCAATCTGAGCAGCAAATGGTGAACGTCTTTTTGTCTTATTATTTTGATCTTTCAATCATTCACCATGTATAGTTCAATTATTTCACTCAGAACATTTTTTAAAAGAGCTTGTGGAACCATGCTATCAAACATTCCAAAATCAAATAAAGAATCAGATATTTGATCTTCATCATCTACTATCTGATTTAATGTCTGTTCAATAACTCTTTTACCTGCAAATGCAATGTATGCATTCGGCTCGATAATCGTAACATTAGCCAACATACCAAAGCTAGTAGTGACCCCACCAGTTGTTGGAGATGTAAGAACTGAAATATATAGTAAATTTTTTTCCTTTTGATGTGTATGCAACACATCAGCTATTTTTTTCATTTGCATTAAGCTAAAACTTCCTTCTTGCATACGCGCTCCGCTAGAAGCACATACGAGAATTAATGGAATAAAATGCTCAATAGAATACTGTATTAAACAGGTTATTTTTTCACCCACTACCGATCCCATATTTCCTCCCATGAACTAAAAATCCATAACTCCGAGTGTGACAGGAAAACCATTTATTTTACCTATGCATGTTTGAATAGCGTCGAGTAAACCTGTTTCTTTTTTATAGGAAGTGTTATAATCATCATAGCATTGTTCTTCTATTTCTATTTCTTCTATAAATTCATCCTTTCCTAGATTAAGTGTACTCTTAATTAATCTTATGCCAGCGTCGACATACTCTCTTTCTTCTTTAGTTAAAGTAGCATAAGTTAAAGGATATTCTTCTTGATCCTCATTATCTTCAGTATCTTCTATATAAGTTTCTTCTTTTTTCTTACAAAATTTTTCTTTGCTATCTAGTGCTAATGTAGAAAACTTTTTCATTATCTGGAGTAAATAGAAAAAAATTATCTCATTATCTTCAGCACACAACGCTAAATTATTGTCACAATATTTTTCGTTCTTCTTGTAATGGAGGTATAGATTTTCTATTTGTTGAAATAACTCAACACTTTTTATACTATATAGTAGATCATCATCTATGATATCATCAATGATATCATAATACTCATAGTGATCTTGTTTTTTAACGTATTCTACTAGAATATCGGAACCGAACTGATAGAATTCTTCTCCTTTCAGTAAACCACAACAATGAAATTTAAACCAATATTTAAATTCTTTCAAGACCAGAGATCTTTCCATCAAACATATCGCCGTATGTTTTTGACTATCACTAATTAACAAAAAAAGGTAGTGAACTTAGTCAAGAAACTGCCCTTACTGATCCTCCATTGCCATTCAACTCCGTTGAACCCTTCCAATGCTCTATTTCCTCACTTTCGTAGGTAGCGCTTGAGGAAAAGCTAATAAAAGATCATTGTCTGCAACCTCACGCTGTCAAATCACTTCTTTTAGTTTCCCCCATACCACTGAGATTTCCTTTTTATAGGCTTCTTTATTTACCTTGGCCATCCATCAAACAAATGGGATGATGCCATATTCTCTGGCCTCCTCTTCATCCTCTATGCCATCTAAGATGTCCATCCCTACCCCAATCACTACCCATTCTAAAATAGAATCCATCCCAACAAGTAATTCCTCTTCAAACAATGAGGGTGCCACCCATTTTATCATTTCAATGTCTTTTGCAATTTCCAGACCCCTAGTGATAACCATGGAGAAAATGTCCACATTTAACTGCCAACTCAATTTATTCTCCATAAATTTTAGACCTAAAACTCCAAACACAACATCTACCACTTCATCATCTTTATATTTTAGCATTTCCTTCCTCACTGGCCTGCGAAATCCTTTTTGCTTCTTTTTAGTGTCAACCATAAAGTTATCCTCCACAAACTTACTGTATTTTGTTCTACAACATCAACCTACAAATGGAATTACAAAAAACAAAAATGCCCTAGTTTTATATGTCGACACCATCTTTATAGATCTCAGATGAAAAGCGTGCAAGAATATTATTACTTGTCAGCCATCACTTGTTTCAAGGTGACCACTTTTGTTAATCATAAAAACATTCCAAATTTTACTCAATCCACACCCTAATTCACACGCACGTGGTCCATTTCTTAGATTATAAAAAGGGGTGATTGGACATTCTTCCACAAGCTATGCCAACTCCTTTTTGATATCATAATAAATGCTACTGGTCTTATGACAGTGATTACACACTCCAAAAGATCACACACTAAAACCTCATTTATATTATATTGGGTATAAATTATTCCCCCTATCAAAATATAAATAATCACCTTCTAACCCCATTCATGTAAATTTCTTAAAATCTTCAACCTTAAGTTCATCCTCCACGTCGAATGTCAGTGCCCATTTTGATAACACATCAGCCTCTTTGTTTTCCTCTCTATGGACATGGCTAACTTTGAAATCATTTAAATGTGTTAACTACTCAATGATAGAAAAAATATAATTTTGGATATGCCACACATCAATATTACCTTTTTGCAATTGCTTGCACAATAATGAGAGAGTCACCTTCAAGAAGGATTTTTTTAAAACCTAGTGAAACACCCAACTTCAATGCTAGCAAAGAACCTTTCACTTTTTAAATATTATTTTTTACATTCATTAATTTTTGTGCACCAATTAATAGAGTGCCTCCAGTCTAATCATGAGTGATGACCCCTACTCCAGAAGGTCCTAGGTTGCCTTTGGCAGCCCCATCAAAATTAATCTTCACCCATCCCTCCTCTGGCTTTTCCCATCTTATTTCCTCCAAATTCAAATCTTCATCTTTTCCATTAACAACACCACCAAAATTTCTGATCTTAATTCCTGGCCATTTAGCTTGTATTCTCCTATCACTCATTGTGTGATGAACTAGAGTATATTTATGGTAACTACCATCTCCAACTACTTCTTCAATCATGTGATTTATTCAATATTTTAATCTCTCAATAGGTTTTTTTTATCCATGAAAATCCTTTTGTTCCGTTCTTTCCAAAATTCCCAAATTATATTAGAAGGGATAACTATCCAGGCACAAGCTAGAAAAAATTTTTTTTGATGTGTAGCCTAGCTATCAAAAACTGCTCTCAATGAGTTTTGTAGAGGGCTATGCCAATCTAACTTAGACTTTAGAATATCCCAACATTCAACAAAAAATTTACACTGTAAAAGTAAGTGGTCAACATCTCTTTACTCTCCTCACACATGACACACTTAGTTGGTCAAATAAAACCAAATTTCTTTCTTCTTTCACCCATAAGTATTCTTCCCTTAAGATCCAACCATGCAAATGAACCAATGTTTGGGAGAAAATCTCTCCCCCAACACAATTTAGTAGGCCAATTATCCTCCCCATATACTCTATCCAAGATCTGATATCCAACCTTCATTGAGTAATTCCTACTCTTTGCTCCACACCAAACAAGTTTATCCTCCTTTTGAGTAAAAAAAATCTTTCTTCTTTGAAATAATGTTTTCATTAACTCTACAGGTACTAATATTTAAAGAGACCATTATTGTCCACATTCTTCCACACTCATTCCTGTCCTAACTGATTTTTTTTTAATTCTACACAATCACTAATTCCGTCCCCCCCCCCCATCTTTGTGTCATAAGATTTCTCAGATCATAAAACTCTGTTGAATTCTTGAGAAATGGGAATTTGTTCCATGAATCATTCCAAAACAAGGCATTTCTACCATTACCAACTTGGCAGGTTATGTGGTTTGTGATCACTGGCCGACATTCTAAAATGAAATTCCAAATTGTTGATTCCCTTGGGCGGTTTCTAATTGTCAAAATTCTATGGCCCCCATCTAAATCTAAATATTTATCCCATAACACCTTTACCCACAACAAGTCAGGGTTAGTATATATTGACCACACCAATTTTGCATCTAAGGCTATATTCATAGCTGTCATGCCCAAAAATTCGCGCCCAAAAAAGCAACTTTTTTTTTTAAGGTGAAATTGCATAGTATTATCATTGACAAGAGGGTCAAAGGGGAATCATGACTGAGTGTCAACATCCCTTAACCCTAATCGCTTCTATAGTTTAAGGTACATAAGGTGAGGGTTGTCTGAATTTGCGTGTCATCCCCTTTATATGTTAATAGAGTTTGATGATGTGGAGAAAGAGAGAGAAACTCCCTATCCTCCGTCTCCAGGGTTATTCAAAAAATTCAGTTTGCTTAAAAGCTAAAGGATTCTGTGTTAATTTAAATCCCTCTAGGTTAGGGCACTTTTGTAATATTATTTTTATATTAGTCAGTATATTGGCCACATATATTGACCACATAAAAATAACATTATAAGTCCCTAATTTTAATTTTTAAAAAACTTTAATTAGATTTTCCCCTTTAATACATCTCAATTAATTTAATTATTTATCGTTTAATTAATGGCTAGTTAGATTTGATTCCGTTGAAGAATTCTTATAACTTAGACGTAAAGGATAGATAATCTAGTCAAAGAGCTTGATTAATTTAAAGTCAATCTTTTAAATTTTCAATAGTTCTGTTTAACGATTAATTTATTAATCCTTAAAGTTTCAAAGTTATTATATAAAAGGTGGTCTCATAGGAAAAATAATAATGCTTATTAATTCTCCTGTGGTGAAGTCAAAACCATATTGATAATTAATTTCTATTTTAAAAAGGTCACAAGTCAACTATAAAGGTTTCTATAAGTTAATATGATAAGGTTAAAGAGAAATAAATAAGTTTAGTTTATATTTCCCCAACATTACTACACTAGTATAATTATATTCATCCACTCCCAAATTATTCCATCTCATTTAGTTAATAGGTATCTATCCTTTCAATCATTTAATAATAACACTAAAAATTACAAGGGATTAATCCCTCTAAAATAAACATCTTATAATAAAAAAAAGAAAGTTACAAATAAAAAGTTTTGAAAAAAAAAAGTCCTCTTTCCCTCTCATATGGAATCCCTAACCCTAATTCGAATTTAGGGTTATGTTCAAATATGAGGTAGACAAAAACAAACATATGTGGTTTTCTTCCATTCTATTCTCTCTCCAAACCCTAATTCTTTTATACCCTTTTCTTATATTCCTTTTTTTTTCTCTCTATTTGGTTTTGCAGGTCTGGTTGGAGAGCCATAGATACAATGTTTTCAACATATACATATATTCATATATATATGTATATACTCTTATCGGTATATACATATATATAAATATATTTATATTTATATATATTAAAAGTTTGTATGCAGGTCTGTGATCTACATTGCCTAGCGAATGGGCGGCAGACTACGTTTTGTAT
>MU220882.1:387668-411947 GCA_018584345.1 Thuja plicata | reverse complement strand
ATTCACCAATGTACTAATCTAGGTAGGTGGACAACCATTCCCAAGTTGACATGTCATGGCCTTAAGTACAAACACAAGTGTCAAATGACACACACAAAAATTTACACATCACTAGGCCACATCATATTCACTTAGGCAACTCTCAAGAATAAAGAATTTAAGAAATACATTTAAAGATTACACTTTCACACCCATTCAATTACTTTTATGAATAGAATTACGAAACAACGAGGTCTTGTCTCTCATCAGATGCAACCTTGGTTCAATTGAGTTCACATATCCCTTTGTTTGGTTCCCTGGATAAAATACCATGGTTTCTTCCCTGCACACTCAATTCAAATATCAGTAGTCCGAGAAAATAAATATGCATCATAAGGAGATAAGAAATATTCAGAATATGAGGACATCATCAATTTACTAAGTTATTACTAAAGATCACAAGATTGCATAATTCTTATTTTAAGCATTTATCATAAGGTAAAATTCACATTGCAATAAATTGAAATTCAACATCTATATCCAATAAATCCAAATCTCATCAATAACCATAACATAATCATAATGAGTTTTCGAATCAATAGTCTCAAAATAAATGTCCATAATAGAAAACATAATAAAGTCCATAAGGTGCATCATAAGGCATCATATGTCCATGCATCCAAAATAATCAAATCCGTGACATAAAGCATAAAGTCCATAATGCCTATAATGCATCAAAAGTAAAGTATCATATGCTAAATCTATCATAAGAAGGAAACTGGAAAACTACGATGGGGTTCGGGGTGAGGCCTCACAATAGCTTGCCACTTTCTGATGTCAACCCCACCCTTTTATAAATAGCCTGAAAAATCTTATTCTAGGCTAGTAAAGGAAGTTTTTCCTCTTCACTAGAACCATTCCAAAAAAAAATATGCATCCTTTGTTCTATTCACTCAATTTATTTTCCAGCAATCTTAAGACACATCATAGAGAAGATATGAATTGTTGATATGACTAATTTAAGCATAAGAATTCTACCTACTAATGTAAGCCATTTGCTCTTCCACCCTTCCATTCATTTTAAATAGTTGTCAATGAGTTCCTTCCATAGCTTAACTCTACAAGCACCACCAAAAAGAGGAATTCCAAGATATTTTGCAGGTAAATTACCAATCCTCGTGCCTAAAATCCTGCATATCTCCTGTTGTTTCTAAATACTAGTGTTGAAAAATATAGTTCTGATTTTTTCCAATTGATGCATTGACCTGATGCTTTTCTATATTTGTAAATTATTTATATCATAATTCTATATTATCATAAAGATGATTCACCCATTAAATATGTATCATCTGCATACTGTAGATGTGAAAGTGGATCATTCCCATCTACAACTTTAATACCTTTCCACTGTCCTTCACATCTCTTTTTTGAAATCATGCGACCTAGAGCTTCAACCATAATGATAAATAGAAAGGGGGAAATAGGGTCTCCCTATCTTATTCCCTTTTTGGATTCAAAAAAAAACTATGGGATACCATTAACAAGCACTAAGAATCTTGGGGTGTTGATACAACTTTCAATCTATCCGACCTATTCAATGCAAAAGCCAATTTTTCCCAAAACCTTTAAAACAAATATTCGGTTGACTTCATCATAAGCCTTTATAATATCCAATTTAATCATCATCCTATAAGTTTTTTTTTCTCCCTGAATGGATGGCCTTATGAGAAACAATAACACCTTCATATATTGATCTATTTGGAGAGAACCCTCTCTGTTCACTGGAGATGAGTGATACAAGCACACCCTTCAATCTATTTACAATTACCTTTGCAATGATCTTGTAGATCATATTGGAGAGGGAAATCGGTCTAAAATCCTCAAAAGTGTTCCTATCTACCTTTTTTGGAATGAGGGTAATAAATGTGTTATTACAGTATTTAAGAATGAAACCCCAAGCTTTAGACTCTTCAACTACTTCCCAAATGTCAAATCCCATAATGTCCCAAATTTTTTGAAATAAAATGGATGGAAAGACATCAGGCCCAAGGGCCTTTCCACCACCTAATCCAAATGGATCTCTTTTTATTTCCTCATTAGTAACCAAGCCTGACAACTTTGCATTTAGGGCTACAAAAATACAGCTAGGAATTACGTCTAGAATGTCTAGATCAGTTTCTAAACTTGCAGGATCACATAGGAAGATATTTGATAAGTATCTAACTGCTTCTCTATTAACATCATTTGTTTATTGGAGAAGGTTTCCATTATGATCCTTAATTGAAAAAAATATATTTTGAGATCTTCTAACTTTCATTGAATTGTGAAATAAGTTTGAGTTTCTATCAGCCTCTTTTGGCCATGTCCCACGAGACTTCTAACATCAAAATTTTCCTCTCTTGATAATAAATCTAAATATTTCTTATTCATTCCTTTTTCTTCTTGATAATATTATTCATCCATTCCACTTTCAATCACTTTTGAGTGAAAATCAGCTAAGCATTTTTAAATCTTCAATTTCTCCACAAACTATTTTTAAATGACTCTCTATTCCATATTTTTAGTTGTTCCTTCATGAATTGTAATTTCTTGAAAGAAAGAAACACCTTATTACTTGATCTAGGAGGAGCTAAAACTCAACTATCTGCAACTTTTTCTCTAAACCCATCATCCTGCATCTACATAGCTTCAAATTTGAAAGGAGACCTATTTGGAGAAACCTCATCTTGAAAGCACACACATATTGGATAATGATCAGAACCTGTAATAGGAAGGATTTCAAAAAAACATGTCCATTTTGTCTCTACCCAATTACTTGCAATCAGAAATGTATCAAGTTTTTCCGCAATATTTAAGAAGCCTTACCTCCTATTAGTCTAGGTAAACTCTCCATTTCTTAACTACAACTCAATTATCCCATTATCATTTATAAAGTTTGCAAAATTATTCTGACTTTGCCCAACCCATCCTAACCCTCCTTTCTTTTCTATTGGACTACGAATAGCATTAAAATCCCCACCAAGAATGAACATTTCATTCAAAGGCACTAAGAATATTTGTAAGACCTTTCCATAGTATTATTTTATAAGATGGGTAGTTTGGTCCATATATATTAATTGCATTGAACCTTATAAATAATTGGTTTGAATCCACAACAATCCATTGCTAATTTCTATACTGTCTCATTAACTGAATATTAGGAGTTTACTCATTCCACAAAATACTGACCCCTCCTGAGGCTCTAATATATACTAAAAAATAACACTTCCATCTATTAAAACATTTTTAAAGGATTATATATCATGACCTTTTAGCTTTGTTTCTTGTAGGAATACAAGGTCTGGCTTTGCTTGATCAAGACATCTTTTGATTAGGTGAATCTTGTAAGGGGCATTGTAGACCTTGACATTTCTTGATAGGATTTTCATGTTTGTGGGGAAAAGGAATAGCCTTTTCCCCATCTAAATAGTTTACTCTAATTAGATGCATTCCCAGTCATCTCTAACTTTATCCTATTAGTTCTTACTCTCATCCTCCCCTTTTCATGAATTTTTTGCTTGTTTTGCAAAGGAGGAGATTGTTCTACTGTCCTTACCTCTAAAATTATTGGGTTTTCAAAGAGCCTCAATTCGTACTCACCCCTAGATCATCCTGTAAAATATATTCAGATTCATAATCATCTGAGTTTCCTCCATTGTCGTTCACCCCATCAAATGAACTCTCCAAATATTGAATAGGGGAGATTTGAATGTCTTTGAAAAGAGAATCATCCCCATCAAAACCAATCTTCTCCATTAAAGACAAAAAAATTTCACCCACTTCTACATGCAAAGAGTGTAAGATTCATACAAAATCTATACCTAGTTTTTCTCTTCTATCATACAAGCTCTACTCCCAACATTGGACAATTACTGGGCCAGCCACATAAGGGTCCAAATGAAGCTGCATTTCAGTTATGGATCTTGCATTATGAACATTGATCTGGTGAACATTATGATTATGCGATAGACTATTGATGCTTATGTGATTAATAAGAAAATTGTGAATTGATTCAGTTATGATGCAATGTGATTTCTAACATGAAATGCAAAGTTGATGATTAAGTAATGCTTACGAATGCATAGTGAAGAGTGAATTTGATTATGTACATATTTTGTAGAGGTTTCGAATAATGAATGTTTTATTTTGATGCATATTATTCCTTGGACTATTGATATTCAAATTTAGTGTGCAAGGAAGATGACCACGGTATTAAATCGAGGAATCAAGGTTAAACCTATGTGAAATGAGTGAAAAACTAAGGTTCCTCTTATCAAAGAGATAAAGGCTCATTGTGATGTATTTTAAATTTGTAAAAGTGAATTGTATGTTTGTACTTGTTATTAAATCTTATTTGTGATTATGTGATTTCAAATGGGCAATCAATGTGTATTGTGATGTGTGTGTGTGTGTGTGTGTGTGTGTGTGTGTGTGTGAGTCACTTGACACTTGTGTTGTGTGATGTGGCAATGACATGTCCTTTCGGGTGGAGATTGGTTTCAACCAAACCTAAGAGAGTACCTTGTAGGATCCCCACGAATATCCACTTGGTTAGTGAGTCTTGGGTTGGGTCAAATCACTTAGAAATTCGTATGTAAACTTCAGCTAGACTTTAAGAGAGTTAAATAAGCCCCTAGGGTGTAGTTAAGGTCATTTATAGCTACCCCACTCGGTATACCTATGGGTAAGGGCCATTTTCAGACTTGGGACAACTCATAGTGGACTTGGGAACCCCACCAAAAGTTGGGTTTTCAAGTTGCACGAAAATGAGCTTCTCAATAAATAAGTTAAACAATCTTTCATTTTTTTTTCTTTTGCGGAGGCTCATTCCTCTAGGAAGTGGAGAAGACAACCTTGTAAGAGGTTGGGAAGACCAACCAATGGGAATTCATGTATCCATCCAAGAAGGTGGTGGGGAAATGTGTAGATCCTTTTTAGTGTGTTCATCCAAGAATTAGAGGTTGTTCACCCACTCTCCATTTTTTGAGACAACTAAGAGTTAGAGGAAATTTGGAAAGAGGGAGAAGGAATTGGGAATAGAAGCTCATTATCAACTCCATTGTGCTATTAATTGATCAAGGTTGGTTGCACTATCTCCATCTTTAATTTGATTCATGTAAACAAGATACCTTGTGGTAGATTGTATTGTGCAAGGATGTTAATTTGTTCATGTTTTGTGCTTGATATATGAGTATGAGAGTTGCAAGCTGTGAGTTGAGAAGATTATGTTGTTGCAATGTTTTCATGGAAGTTCCTTTGTTTTATGTTCTTGTATGTAGTTTAGGGTGTGCAAGGCCAATCTCACACTTGGGAGGGCAGAGAAGCCTTGGGGTGAAGAGTGTAGTGTTTTTTTTTTGAGTTTGGGTGTTGGGAAGAAAGGTTTTTGTTTTATAGGCCTTTTGAAGGCAATATAACACTTGTTATGGTTTTTTTTTTTTCTTATTAGTTCTTGGTTCTCCTTCACCCCATTAATGGGTCATTTGCAGACCCTATGTGGAAGCCTTAAATGCAAGTTTGCTTATTGTTTGTTTTGTGTTGGAATGTTTGTAATGTTATGTTGTGAGAAACATGTTTAATCTTGGTTCCCCTAGCTCGAGGGTGGTCTTGTAAAGACCTTGGCTGGGAGGTGAGCATCCCATGGTCTTCTTTTTTTCTTCTTTCCTATTTGCAGAATTTAGAGCTCTTGAAGGTTAAAGATTATCTTGAAAAAAAGAGACAAAGTGTGTGTTGTTTTGTAAAAATTTATGTAAAAGTTGTAGGCTGGAAATTGTGTATCTTTTCTTCTAGGAGTGTAGTTTGCTGATTTTAAGAAGCTTAAATATTTACATATTTGTAAATAGTTTTGTATGAGAAGAAATTTATAAATCTTAGTAAGTATATTTCATTTACAAAAGCTCATCTAAACATATACTTGCACCTTTTTTTACAGAAGTATATAAAGTCCTTCTATATAAGTATGTATGCTCATTTACATTCTATTTGCTGTAATCATGTAGTGGAGGTAGTAGAATTTCTCTTGAAATGTATGTATTTTTTGATAGGAATGTATATTCAAGTAAAGGATTCTACTTACATATTAAAAGAAAATTTATGAGTTTCTATTGCTTAATGAGAGGAGATATTTTATAAGAAATAGTAGTTGCAATGCATCTTTTGTTGTATATTGTTCTCTATGAGACTATAAAAAAATAAAGAAACATGTGGACTATTATTATGATTGTAGCAAAAATTAAGTTGCAGCACGTTTAAATTTATGTTCTAGTAGTTTAATGGAATGAAGAAAAAGACAGAATTAGTTAATGATGAGTGCATCTATTACAATTATTGACCATACTAAACCAAACACATTAGTTCCAAGTTTAGCTTAAATACATTGTGGTTATAAGAAAATATGAACTTTTAAAATGTTTCCATCAATATCTATATCTAATTATTATGTATATACAAATTGTTTTTCTTTATAATTCAAAATAGATCTTTATGTATTAATATTATGTGTAAAATAGCTATTAAATTTCAACATATATACATGTTATAGATTTATAAATAGAACATTTCTTTTATTTTAACAATTTGTGTATGTTTATGCAAATCTAAAACTGATTATATATTTATATGAAATGAAATGAAAAATATATATTTATAACCTCAAAAAAAAAAAGTTTATACGGTGTAATGCTGTTATTTTTTTATTTGATTGTTTAGACAGAAAACTAAAATTTATAAAAAAATAAAATAAAATAAATAACATTAAAAAAAAATTAAGCAAATAACAATAATAAAACTTAAAAAATTAAATTTTTGGGGGAGGCTGGGCGCAGCCCCCCCCTGATGGATTATATTGTGTAGTGAGAGGGAAGGCCACGGGGCCCCCTCCCCCATCGTGGTGGATGTGGCCACCACAACCACCACACAGCGGTGGCACAAGCCGCCGACTATGGGGTGCTCGTGGGGGCGGCGCCACCACAGTGGTGGAGGGCTTTCCCTACGGCAGCCCAACCTCACCCGCGGCCACAACTCGCCATGGACGGGCTCCCAAACCCCCAAACCCTATAGCTATTTAAAATAAATAAAATAAACATAACTCCAACCTGCAACCTCCTGCATTCATTTAAATTCGAGAATGAAAATTTATATATATGTACTTACATAAATGTAAGTATATCCATGTATTTAAATGTATATATATGTTTGGAGCGTCTATTTCATCTTTGGCCTCCATAGATTCCTGAAAACCTACAACATTACAACAATGGAGAACACAACAAAAAAAAAGAAGAAAAAATTTACATTAGGGCTTTGAGAAGTTTTGGGAGGGAGAAAGGAGAGTAAAATGTAAAGAAAGAAATTTCTTTTGGGGTTTGTTACTTGGGCCCTAACCCTAATTTTTAATTAGGGTTAGGGTTTTTCAAAAGTAGATGATTTTTTATATATATTTTTTTAATTTGAGAATAGTTCGTTCTCTTTGGCTGAGAGCCAAGGACTGAGGGGCATCCATTCCGCCAAATTCGCCCGGGGCACGATCCTGGCCTCATCCCTTATCAGATGTCTTCACAAGATTTGAACCCTGGTGGGCTCAATGAGAACCATTGAACTTCACCAATCGACCAATTCACAATTGACAATGATTTTTATATTCTTCTTGCATGTGTCTTTTAGTGGGTTTTAGTTTTTTTTTTAATAGAAACTTTTTGTTTTGGTGGGAAATGGTTTTTTTTCCCTCCTCTTTAATTTATTTAACTTTTTTTTTCTAGTTGCTTTTGTATTTAACCATAATGAGTATTATGTTATTAGAAAATGTATTATAATTTAGTCATTACTAAATATTACTCAACTTACAAATCTTTAATAAAGTACATTAACTCCATTTATTTAATTACCATAAAGTATTTCAATGGAAATGTAGAATGGGGAGCATTGCATTTGTCAACAAGTTAAAATTACATTAGTTAGAAGCGCTTTATTAAAATTGAAGGGATCAATATTATCATCATTAAATTAATTGGAATACATTTTCTACTCTATTATAGTAGTGACCCCTTTAAGATTTATTTACTAATAACTTATCAAAATATAATATTTGAATTGAACTTCTAGTGGATCATTTACCTCAATGGAAGAAAGTTATGGACAATTGTTCAACTTAATTATTAATTGATATTACTTTAAAATTAAAACGTCTATACACTATTGAATTTCTAAATGAAATCTATTATTAACCTTGGATATTTAATTATTCATTGAATTAAATTTAAAAGGAATTATAGTTTAATTAAAGATTCCAGATTAAATATCAAAAAAGGGCTTTTAAAAAGATTACCTAAACCTTTTAAGGTATTTGGTTTTATATTATTTAGGGGGAAACTTATCGATATGTTAAACCATTAAGCTTTTACAAATTTATTATTCAAACACATCTTCAAACTCTATTATAAGAAAAAGAATGAATTTAATGTTATATTAAATGGTCTAAGTAGTCGTTTAACTTATTAGGAAAATTTTAGCAAAACTCTTTCAGGTAACCCCAGAGATTATCCCCTTACTCATGGTACGGTTAGGTCACAAACCTAACTAGTGTATCCAAAACAACCTGAACATAGTTTAATAATTTTAGGGTTGAGGGATGTTGTCGTATGGGCATGATTTCCCTTAACCCTACGTGCAACCTAGAACTTCATCTTGTATACTTTGACCTAACTTAGTAAACTTGGTTACCTCTCAACTATGATCTTTAAGACATTATTTAAACCTTTCAAAAAAAAAGTTGTTGCGATTTTTGGTGTAAATTTTGGGCATGACATCTTGGTATCAGAGCATAAGTTGCAACACTAGGATCTCTAGATAACCTTGTTGCTTCTGTTGTTATTACAAAATGTTAAATAATTGATTGTGGTTACTAAATTTACCTCGTGTGTACTTCCTTTTGTGATTATATGCAAATATGTTGTGATAGTATGTTGAAGATACATCATTAACTATGTTTTAGATAATTTTTATTACATGCATAATTATATGAATTGCATCTAGATTTTTGGAAAATAATCCTTAGAAAAGAAAATAAATAATTGTTCCCTTCTTTTATTCTATGTCTGATAAATCAAATGAGGGTAGTTAAGGGAACACGATAGTATCATTGATGGTATATATAACTTATGGGCTAGAGAAATTTAGGTAAGGAGCCTAAAAATCCAAAGTGCGTATGTGATTTTAAGGTAGAAGTGGTAACTACATTTAGAAGCTTTCATAAATAACCAAAGGAATGTATTATCAGTCAGGTGCAATTTTGTGATGTCATGTTAGGAATAATCTCTCATTTCTCTTGTTATTTTGGAGAAACTCTTCATCATGGACTTAGTAAGAGTTAAGACATATATTTTTAGATGTAAAATGTGTAATGTAGTGGTAAATGCATATAGATGAATTACTCTCCTATAGGGGGATTATGCGTGTGCTATTTTCATGATAAATTGGGTTTCCTTATGATGAGTAGTTGCAAAATTTTTGCATTATCATGTTGTTTCATCTTGTTGGGAAATGTTGTTTTCTCATGACATGAAAATATATTTAAATGTGGATAGAATACGGTGCTTCTTATACCCCTTGTGTATGTGTAAGAACCTGTAGCAGTAATTATGTTGGGTGTTGTGTGAAACCCATATTTGCTTGGTGTGCAATGGGGTGGTGTAAACAAACACTCGACCATGGAAGTTATGTATGTTTACAAGTATGGGAGAACCATACCATTTATGTTTCCTGATTGTTACCCTACTGAGTGCCAACCTATGGGTTGTACTTGATTAAAGGAATGGTAAATATTTCCAACCTCTCAGGTAGAATTAACGGTGTACGAATAATGGCAGCACGAAGCAACCTTAGCTTCAACTACTTGAGGGGGAAGAAATCAATATTTTTCCCTATAACTCAGATGTAAAGGGGTAGTATACTACTATCATTACCACTACTTTGGGTAGAAATAATGGCGTATGTGTAATGGTGGCGTGAAGTGACCTTAGCTTCAATTACTCAAGGTAAGAGGTAATATACTACTTCCCCTTATGATGGACCTAAATACGTGGTTCATAAGTGCATAGCCCAATCCCCACATTTCTTGAGTATAATACCAGTACCTGATATGAGATTTTATGGATATAGAATTGACTTATGGATATACACATTTCTTGATGGTCCAGCATGTGGAGGGATATTTTTTCCCATGTTGTGATGGATACCATATCCGCACACGCTCCGACATAATGCAAATGGGTGTGATGCCACACCCACTAGTGTTCTGACATAGTGTGGATAGTGATGACGTGTCACTGATGGTAGCAAGTCGAGCTCGAGGACACAATGCCACGTACAAAGTTACATGAAAGCGCAATATATATACTTATATGTATGTTTTGTTTTCCCTACTTGATGCAGAGTGTGTTGGAGACGTTTGAATACTTGTAGAGGGGTACCCATGGATGCTCCGTTATTTAGATGCGGTAGGCATATGGGTGGGCCCTAGCCATGTATACCTCTGGCTACGGCAATGATCTCTGTGAGATATTGCTATGTGGGATGTGGCCTGTGCGTGTCCTCTACGCGAAAAATATTTCCATGCAACATATGACCAGTGCATGCCTTCGCTACTTGTATGGTCATACAGGGTGTGTTATGAGTTTATTCTGTGCCACCTTATGCAGAGTGTTGCCGAGGTGAACACTCCACACCATGTGGATTATAGACCATTGGGTCACCACATGAAGGGCTATTGTGAAAGGTTGACGTTGTTCCCTCCTTCCTTATAAGGTGGCTATATATATAGTCACACACTGATATGTTGTACAATTGCATGGTAACTTTTATTTGCTAGTGTGGTTCAACAACTTGTTTATCTTCTCTTCTGATGGTTCAGCCACAAAATTTTGGAAAGTTTGTTGTAATGATTTAATGGTGTGATATACTCTATTTTGTTACTTATTATTGAAATTTGCAACTTGTTACCTTTGATTATATTTTATTTTATTCTATTGGGTAGCTAACTAGTGTTTCTATGGTGTATTTGAGTGTTGGTCATGTGTAGTAATGTGATTTCTCACCAAGGATGCAAGAGGTAGACTTGGTGAGTGTATACGAGGAAGTAGACGCAGGGAACCTTTGATTATGTAGGTGGATGAAGCTATTATGTAGCTAGTATCTACTGCCCACCTTAGAGTGGTGACTACTCCTTTGAGGCTAAACACCTTACATAAACAAGGGGTAGATCACGTGGACTTGTATAGGGGAATCTCACCATATGTGTGTGAGAGCCATATATGAGAGCAATTCCCAGCACCATCAAGTCACTTTGTGAGGTATGTATCATGAGTTTTGGGATCATGTATCATGGACTATGGTTATGTGTTCAGATGAGATTAGTATAGTTTACCCTGCAGCATGATGGCATGAGCCGCTCCTGAGCCATGTGTTGTGATGTGTATTCTTGGTGACGTGGACTATTGTGTGATTGTGTAAATAGATATCTACTCATGTTTACTACTGCATCTTAGAGATAGAAATATATTCGTAGGCTTGTTAGCATGTATGTTACCATGTTTCATTGGTTTTGATGACTAAATTAATAGGAAAATTGAAAATTGTTTTATGAAAGGTTTCCTTGGAATGGTAAACCTAGTATAGATGGGTACGAATCCAAAAGAATTTTGATGACTAAAATCTTTTATCTTGATTGAGATTGGTGTAATTGTGGCAAAATTTGAAGAAATTAAGTGAATGGATTAGTATGCTTTCGTATAATTATGTTAAAGTGTTGGCATTTGAGTGTTATCTATATGAGTTGATGTACTTTTTATGTGTGAATTAATGAAAGATTAGTGCAAACTACTATTCAGTTTGAACCATATGTGTGATAATAACAAGAAAATGAGTAGAAAAGTTTCTTGTAAAGGTTATGTTCGGGCCAAAAAGGAAGATTAAAGAACACCTTGTAATAAGAAAATTGCACTTTAGAGTGTTTGCAGCTAACCTTCGAATACTTAATTGGTCTATAATATTTCTTATGTTGAAAATACATAGTTTTGTCCTTGGCTACTAACCTATAGGATAGCTAACACCAATGTGTGTGTAGAGAGTTGGAAACATAATGATGGCCTTATGACATCCAGGAGTAAGTTGAGACTTAGGGGGGGATGATGTAGAGCCTCCCTCATTTCTATATTATGACTGACAGTCTGAGGGTTGTAGATTGATTTATTATTGCATAAATGACCATGTAGTACCCTTGTGAGAGCCTACTATATTTTCTTCTTACTTATGTTGACTGCTCTACGAAGCATTATGTCGCTTTAGGACTCATTGATTTTACTGATTATTATGACTAGCAGTTAAGTGCTTGAATAGTGAGGATTGAATTACATAAGGAATTTGTAATTACAAGGGATGAGTTATGATTCTGATAAATGATAGGTGCTTTTATGATTAATAGGATAATGCAATTAAATATTAGATTGGTTAAACTAAATAACTAGCACGGAAATGATATGATTAATTATCATTAAAACACTTTGGTTAGTCGGATTAAATTACTATTTAATGTTTCAGTTATGGATCTTGCATTATGAACATTCATCTGGTGAACGTTATGATTATGTGATAGACTATTGATGTTTATGTGATTAATAAGAAATTTGTGAATTGATTCAGTTATGATGCAATGTGATTTCTAACATGAAATGAAAAGTTGATGATTAAGTAATGCTTACGAATGCATAGCGAAGAGTTAATTTGATTATGTAGATATTTTGTAGAGGTTTTCAATAATGAATGTTTTATTTTGATGCATATTATTCCTTGGACTACTGATATTCGAATTTAGTGTGCAGGAAAGATGACCATGGTATTAAATCGGGCAATCAAGGTTAACCCTATGTGAAATCAATGAAAAACCAAGGTTGCTCTTATGGAAGAGATAAAGCCTCGGTGTGATGTATTTTAAATTCATAAAAGTGAAGTGTGTGTTTGTACTTGTTATTAAATGTTAATTGTGATTGTGTGATTTCAAATGGGCAAGCCATGCGTATTTTAATGTGTGTGTGTGTGTGTCACTTGACACTTGTGTTGTGTGATGTGGCAATGACATGTCCTTTTGGGTGGAGATTGGTTTCAACCAAACCTAAGAGAGTACCTTGTAGGATCCCCATGAATATCCACTTGGTTAGTGAGTCTTGGGTTGGGTCAAATAACTTGGAAATTCGTATGTAAACTTTAGCTAGACTTTAAGAGGGCTAAATAAGCCCCTAGGGTGTAGTTAAGGTCACTTGTAGCTACCCCACTTGGTATACCTATGGATAAGGGCCATTTTCAGCCTTGAGATAACTCATAGTGGACTTGGGAACCCCACCAAAAGTTGGGTTTTCAAGTTACACGAAAATGGGCTTCTCAATAAATAAGTTAAACAATCTTTCATTTTGTTTCTTTTGAGCAGGCTCATTCCTCTAGGAAGTGGAGAAGAAAACCTTGTAAAAGGTTGGGAAGACCAACCAATGGGAATTCATGTATCCATCCAAGAGGGTGGTGGGGAAATGTGTAGAGCATTTTTAGTGGGTTCATCCAAGGCTTGGAGGTTGTTCACCCACTTTCCATTTTTGGAGACAACTAAGAGTTAGAGGAGATTTGGGAAGAGGGAGAAGGACTTAGGAATGGAAGCTCATCATCAACTCCATTGTGTCATTACTTGATTAAGTTTGGTTACACTATCTCCATGTTTAATTTGATTCATGTAAACAAGATACCTTGTGGTATATTAAATTGTGCAAGGATGTTAATTTGTTCATGTTTTGTGTTTGATATATGAGTATGAGAGTTGCAAGTTGTGAGTTGAGAAGATTATGTTGTTGCAATGTTTTCATGGAAGTTCCTTTATTTTATGTTCTTGTATGTAGTTTAGGATGTGCAAGGCCAATCTGACCTTTGGGAGGGCAGAGAAGTCTTGGGGTGAAGAGTGTAGTGTTTTTTTTGAGTTTGGGTGTTGAGAAGAAAGGTTGTTGTTTTATAGGCCTTCTGAAGGCAATGTAACACTTGTTATGGTTTTTTTTTCCTTATTAGTTCTTGGTTCTCCTTCACCCCCGTTAATGGGTCATTTGGAGACCCTATGTGCAAGACTTAAATGGGAGTTTGCTTGTTTGTTGTGTGTTGAAATGTTTGTAATGTTATCTTGTGAAAAACTTGTTTAATCTTGGTTCCCCTAACTTGGGGGTGGTCTTGTAAAGACCTAGACTGGGAGGTGAGCATCCCATGGTCTTCTTGTTTTCTTCTTTTCTATTTGCAGATTTTAGAGCTCTTGAAGGTTAAAGATTGTCTTGAAAAAAAAAGGAGACAAAGTATGTGTTTTTTTGTAAAAACTTATTTAAAAGTTGTAAGTTAGAAATTGTGTATCTTTTCTTTTAGGAGTGTAGTTTACTGATTTTAAGAAGCTTAAAGATTTACATTTTTGTAAATGGTTTTGTATGGAAAGAAACTTATAAATTTTAGTATGTATATTTCATTTACAAAAGCTCATCTAAACATATACTTGCACCTTTATTTAGAAAAGTATATAAAGTCCTATATAAGTATGTATGCTCATTTAAATCCTATTTGTTGTAATCGTGTAGTGGAGGTAGTAGAATTTCTCTTGAAATGTATGTATCTTTTGATAGGAATGTATATTCAAGTAAATGATTCTACTTACATATTAAAGGAAAATTTCTGAGTTTCTATTTCTTAATGAGAGGAGATATTTTATAAGAAATAGTAGTTGCAATAGATCTTTTGTTGTATATTGTTCTCTATGAGACTATAAAGAAAATAAAGAAACATGTGGACTATTATTATGACTGTAGCAAAAATCTAAGTTGCAGGTTTAAATTTTTGTTCCAAGTTTAGCTTAAATACATTGTGGTTATAAGAAAATCTAAACTTTTAAAATGTTTCCATCAATATCTATATCTAATTATTATGTATATACACATTACTTTTCTTTATTATTCAAAATAGATCTTTATGTATTAATATTATGTGTAAAGTAGCTATATATATATATATATATATATATATATATATATATATATATATATAGAGAGAGAGAGANNCATTTCTTTTATTTTAACATTCTATGTATGTTTATGCAAATCTGAAATTGTTTATATATTTATATGAAATGAAATGAAAAAAATATATATATAACCTTAAAAAAAAAAAAGAGTTTATACGTTGTAATGTTGTTATTTTTTTTATTTGATTGTTTACACAGAAAACTAAAATTTATTAAAAAATAAAATAAAATAAATAATATTTTAAAAAAAAAAAAATTAAACAAAAAAAATAATAATAATTAAAAAATTGAATTTTTGGGGGAGGCTGGGCGCAGCCCAACCCCCCCCCCCCCCCCCCNTGGGGGAGGCTGGGCGCAGCCCAACCCCCCCTCCCCCCCCACGGTTTATAGTGTGTGGTGAGAGAGAAGGCCACGGGCCCCCCTCCCCCACCGTGGTGGACGTGGCCACCACAACCACCACACAGCGGCGGCACAAGCCGCTGACTGTGGGGGCGGCGCCACCACAGTGGTGGAGGGCTTGCCCTATGGCAGCTTGACCTCACCCGCGGCCACCACAGTATTGGTGGATGGGTGACTGCGGCTCGTCATGGGTCGACTCCCAAACCCCCAAACCCTATAGCTCTATAAAATTAAAAAAATAAACATAACTCCAACTTGCAACCTCCTGCATTCATTTAAATTCGAGAATGAAAATTTATATATATATTTAAATATATATATGTACTTACATAAATGTTTATATATATATATATATATAGTTTAATAATTATAGGGTTGAGGGATGTTGTCCTATGGACATGATTTCCCTTAACCCTACGTGCAACCTAGAACTTCATCTTGTATACTTTGACCTAACTTAGTAAACTCAGTTACCTCTCAACTGTGATCTTTAAGACATTATTTAAACCTTTCAAAAAAAAATGTTACATTTTTTGGTGTAAATTTTGGGTATGACAGTATTTGTCACCCATTTAACTTCTCTTAAGATATGGTAACATAATAAAAATCAGTTAATCAATTGCTTGACATCAATGACAAAACAACAACTGATCTAGCCATTTCTGTAATCATGATACTCGGTATCACTCGGTCTTCATCATCTTCATCAGTTGATTAATAGATATATCCTTCTCAAGGCGCCTATTCGACATTTTTGTGGAAATATGATTAAAAATAGGCACCTTGACAAGGATATATTTCAACTTATTTTTATGTTGAGACGCATTCCAATAGAGTCTAAGCACGTCTGTGTAAAGAAAATAGAAATGATAGTTACAACTAAATAGAAAGAGATATATAAAGAATCTGACATTACAATCGTTGCCAAGTCATGTCACCACCTATCCATAAGGGGCATATTAAATATGTTACAAAGATGCTTCCCAGTGCTATGCATCTTTACTTATTTATTAAATATGTTATACATGGTAGTTTTTATGTTATATTGAGTAGATTTTTGCAGACAATTCCCCATTGTTTTTTATTAATAAGAAACAAAATAAGGGTTTTGTATGTTACAAACCAAACCTAAAGGTCACACTACTGCCAAATGAAATGGGATACAACACTAACAACAAAAAAATGACATGCTAACAACCGAACAACAATGGACAAAAAAAACCCAAAAACCCAAAGGAGACACCACCACTAATTGTAGTTAACATGGCTAGGGCCACTAGCGGCCCTTCTAATAACTCTTATCCAATTTTACCTTAGAAAGTCAAAGAGCTACATGTCCCTCGTCCCTCCAAATATTTGTTGCAAGAGGGCAAGGTTAGTGGTCGAGCTATGCATAACCCTCCAACTATAGTGAGTGGCGCTCCTCAATCCCCTCATTAATTCCCCATTGTTGCTTGAAAATAAATTATTATTTCTAACTCCTCTATCTTGTTGAAAACGTTTACTGTTTTTTCCCTCTTTAAAATATATAAAATGATGATTCAAATAAATTTTCAGTAGCATCTATTCTTATGACTATTTGTTGTGTGAAAAGCTTGTTCCCTAAGAAAAGGTGGATATAAAAAGGGAGGGAAAGAAGGGCATAAATTTATAGAGAATGGAGGAGATTATTCTAGATCTTGCTAATGAAATATGTCGATAATGCTTGCTAAGGGTTCCATTCACATATCATGGCATGCTCACACAAGTCTCAGAAATTTGGAGGGATTTCGTTAAAATTCCTCTCTTTTATCAAAGTTGAAAATGGTTGAAACCAAACAAGGAAGTGATAGTCATAGATAGAAGAGTGATTAGCAGAACACTAAACTTTGCGACTAATTTTTATCTATGAAATGTGTATTTATGATCCTCAGGAAGATGCATGGAGGACATTGAGTGACATTCCTATAGATTCAACTATGCTTCTTCTCAATTAGACGTTGATTTTTATATAGGAAATAAAAAATTATTACATGATTATTCTTTTAACAGTTGGTTGTAGGTATTTTATTTATAAGTGTTTTACTATTAAGTAATTATGCCAATAGGTGTAACTATACAATGGTACCACCATTCTTATCTATCATATTATCCAATCAGAAGTGACAAATTTCCTTTCAATGTAGATTGTTTTTATTGATAAAACAACCAAGTGGTTGTCAAGAAATGAAAATTATCCATAAAATGCCTGCAGTTACAATACAAAGCCTTAGATAGAAAACTGTCAGCAAACTTGCAAAGATACTTTTCCTCCTTAGAAGTTATGCTTCGAGAACAAGGGGCCATAGTAGGCCACTTGCAACCTAGAGGCCACGAAAGTCCTTTAACAACATACAATTAACAACCCATAGTTTGTGACAAACTATCAAACAGAATTTGAAAGGCTTCCCCAGTCTTCCCCTTAGAAAATACCAAAGTATCCAAGGCCATCCTATGGTAAACAACATCACCCCAACTAAAAATCCACTCCCCAACTACAACACTCCTTTCCATCTAAATAGTACATGAGGTCACCTCTATAGGAGAAGGGAAGGAATATACCAACAACACAAGGAGTACTATGTTAAAGCATCTCACATAAAAATAACTACAAAACGGGTCCCATGTATAGAATTATGAATCTCCTCTTTCACAAAGCAAGCCTCCACATCTATAGGAAAACACTTCCACCTCCATAGAAAGCGTGAAAGAACAAGAATCAATCCAAGAGTGCAAGCCCACCTTCTAGTCAGCCAAACATCCCCTCCTCCCCAGGGTAAAAAACAACCCCAAAACCTGCAACAATCCTCAACCAAAAAATAAAAGACAAGAGCATGCCCTTGAAAATTGTTAGCAAATAAATGACCACAAAAGAAAGCAAGACCACTGTACTTACTAGTAAGAATGGATAGAACAAAAAAGAAGACAAAAAAAAAAAAACCAAAAAAGGTAGAAATAATCATTGCAACTTCATCTAAAACCACCAGTCTCAAGAATGACAACCAAAATAAATTCAACTCCACAAAAACCGTGATCACACTTAGGCTGCAAATAGCCTACTAACCAGTCTCAACTCCAACTTTCCATAAGACTAAAGAGCCACTATGTCCCTTCCTATCAACTTGGCCACAACTAGCTACACCTTTGGCCACCAAAAAAGTAACACAAAAAACTCAGCAACCAATCTTGATGAAAGGAACAAGATCATGTATCACTCTCATAAGAAAATAGGAGAATGACCCCATTTGCCAACTTCCATAACACTTCCTCAACACTAGAAATTAGGAAAAGGTCCTCAAACACACATTTGACACCAAAACTCCCTCCCCCAATGTCCCAACCCCATTGTAAGGGCAAAATTCCTTACCACTCTTATTAGCATATAAGTATATTACCCCATTCATTGGTTGCCAAATGACTTCCTTAAAACCAATAAATACAAAAAGCCATGCAACACTCTTTGGACACTCAAAATCCATTCCTTAATCTTAACTTCCTCCTCTTCAAACATAGCCACAAGGCTCACCAAATCATACTCCTTACTCATTCTCTAGAATGTTGAAGAGCCATCAATTCTCCATCTCAAAATAGAGTAGTCCCAGGAAGAAGAGTGTCACTCAAGAATGAGGGACACCATATACATACAACACAAACAAACAACTATCAACCATAGGGCATAAATATCCCTAGTAGATATACACAAATCACCACAACCAACAGATCCCTCAAAGAGGGGAGGGAAACCTCTACAAACCACCACCAGAAACAACAAGGAGTAGGGGTAGAGAGAGAAGGGAGAAACATCATCCCAAGAACCAAGAGTAGTACTACCATCTACACCATCCTAAAATGTTAGTACCCATTATTGGATTTATTTTAGGAACTACTAGATCACATTTTAGTGATTTCTATATTCGAAGGTCTTTATGCTTTATTTCCCACATCTTTCATGTTCTTTCCTTGAGACTTTTCACACTGCCTGAGTCCTTGATCTGCTTTGGAATTAACCCCTCTAAGACTACGCCGACCTAATTCAGGCTTGTCCTGGACAAGGCTAACCTAAGTCAGGCTTGTCTTGGAAAAGGCCGACCCAAGTTGGCCTTGTCCTTAGGGGTTGGTTTTAAGTGGGCTCTGGGCCCAATGCGAGGGTGTTTTATTTCCCAATCTCAGTGTGATCGATCTGAAAATTTTGAATCCCCAAATGAATATAAAAGGGGGTCTCTCCTCTCATTCTGGCATCTAAAATCTACTATTATGATCAACAATCCATTATTATGATCTACAATCCATTATTATTATGCAATAAATTCCTTATGCAAGCTATCCATATGCAAGATATCTTTCAAGTGCAAGAATTTAAGTTGTGCAATTGAAGTGGTGTATTCAAGATTTGAAGGAAAACATCTGATTGAAGATCTCCAAGTCTCCAAGTCTTCTTCCATTCATATAAAGGCAATCTTCTCCCCTTGATGCAAGTTTCTCTCCCATGGTGGTCTAGTGGAGGAATTCTCAAGCAAGCAAGAAGATCCATTCCTCTTCTCCATTCATGATTTCAATCATACACTCATTGAAGATCTAGTATTGGATAGTGTAGATCCATTTCATTTGTCAAGGCATCATTAATTCTACAAAATTTTCCAAGTATACAAGCATTCTTGTGGATTTGACTGATTTCTACATCCATTCATGAGGGTTTTCCATGCAAGGTAAATCTAACATTAATCTTGTTTATGCAATTTCCTTATTTTATTTCAATTTTGATTCCTATACAGGGCGTTGACCAATGCAAGTTCCTTTCCACAACCTTTTCCCCATCTTCCTTGTGTGTAGGAACAAGTTTTCAGGTTTTGGGTCTAGAATTTTAGAGTTGCAGGACCTGTGACTGATCTGCTATAGATTTCACCAGTTTTTGAGTCTATAGGACAGGGCCAGATTTGTGAGACTATGTCAAATTGAGTCATCATTGTCCTTTGGATCTGAAAATTTCATAGTTAGAAGATACACATCTCAGAGTTCCAGATCTAGAACAGTTTTAGGTTCTGACATATTTGCGACAGTCATTCCCAGATTTGATTTTTTCCTCCTCTCCTAGCTTTCAAGGTGAGTTCATTCTTCTTCTTTTCATCTTGCATTTCCATTTATACATTAGATCTGATATCATATCTTATTAGTAATCATTTAGTTTATCATTGTTTGCATTCCTTTCATAGTCTTGCATATCAATTACACATCATATACATCTTAATAATAAAGGAATTCATTGCATACTCCATCTTAAAATCTCAACCTAGCATTATCATCCCTTCATCATTTTGGGATTTTATAATCTGATTGGGTTTGAGGGTTAAGTCTTTGGAGGTATTCCTAATGTTACATACAATATCTACACATCCACAAATATTTATATTTGGTGAGCCATCTAGCCTACTAGCCTTGTGGTTCACAATTTCTTATGTTACATTTTGGTGAACCCGACTTAGGTCATTTACATTCTAATTTTGTTGTTAGATTCTCCTTATTTGCATTTAGATATACTTTTTATGCATTTACATCAAGTTTATTTAGATCTACTTTGTATTCCTTACATCTTTGTTATATTGTATGCACTCATATCTAGTTTAAATTTGATATTTAATTTGCTTCTTCCTTTTACATATTTCTTTCAAATTGTACTGCATTACTCTTCCTCTTCATTCCCTTGTGTATGAAATTCATCACATTGATTCCAACCTATAGCATTCTGGTTAGAATAAGCCTTGGACTTATGGGTTCCTTTGATCCCGACACATCCTTCTTTCCTAGGAATCTTGATGAGACCAATTTTCATCTTAATGATATCAATCCTATGATGGATAATAACTCTTCTCATGATGAAGATGAAGCCTTAAGAGTTCCTCCTTCCCAAGTCTAAAAGCTTTCCAAATAATTTGAAAAGTTTGAACAATGGATAGTCAAGACAAATCTAATCCTGAGGCTCTTGTCATTGTAGAAGGCTTAAGGAAACTTATTCATAACAATGACCATGGTATTGACCTCTTGCATAGCTTTTCACATATCAATGATAAAAATATCAAACTTGTTAAAGATTGTGCCCAAGATTTAGATTTTATACCACTTACTACAAGTGTTGATACCTCTTTGCATATCCCAACTTCCATTCCTAGTGTGTCTACATATGCTCCACCTATCATCACAACTTCAATTCAAACTTCCAATCCTATACATTCCTAATCCTATTGATCCTTCTATCCCCTCAAGTGTACCATGTTTTTAATTTCCATCATCCATGCCCACTTACCATAGTGTCCCTTTTTCATACTCAACCATTCCTTCAATTTCCAACAATGTTCCTAACATTTCTCATCTTTCTCCTCCTACCATTCTTTCTACTGATCCTACCACTAATAGCTTGGCTCAAATTGTGTCTTCTTTGCAAAAACAAATTGCTTCCATGACTAAACCCAAGTTCAACATTCCTACTTGTGATATTGCTAGTCCTTTGTCTTTGGATATTATTCATACTATTATACCACAATATATGGAGATTCATCATCTAGAGACTTATAATGGTAAGGGTGATCTTGTGACTCGTGTTAAAAATTTCCAAACCTTGTGTAGTGATTTCTCTCATGACCATAGGTTCATGGAAAATTTGTTCACTAGAACCTTTCGAGACAAAGAATTCCAATGGTATTTTTATTTTCCTCCTTATTCAATTGATTCCTTCCAAAAAATTGCTAATGTTTTCATTGAATACTTTCAAAACAACATTGGTCTTAAAATCTCCCTGACTGATTTAATGTATTGTAAACAAGGTGTTAAGATTTCTTATCTTGTGCCTGTTATTGGTGTGCAACACATTTTTATTACTAATTTGCAAAGTAGCATTAGGGATATGATACTTATGTTTGAATTTTCTTCATTTCCACAATTGTGTGCAATGCTTCATCATTATCAACTACAAGTGAGTCAGTTTGATAGCACCATTCTAATGGCTCCTATTCCTATTGATAAGAGTGATTTCGCATTTAATTTCAACAAGTTTTATAAATCAAACAACTACATAAAAATCAAAAAATCATCCAACAATGTTGATGAACAAGTGGCAACAACATCCAAAGGTGTGGCTCCTTTTTCATCTATCTTTAAACCTGCTTGTAATTATACTCATTTTTCTGAATCTTTACATAATGTGATGTTGAAGCTAATTAATTCTAATGTGTTAATAGTTCCTCCTATCAAACCAATTGACACCTCTAAACCTCAATCCAAATACTTTGATCCCAAATCCTTTTGCCAATACCACTGTCAGCCTAGTCATGATACTAAAATGTATTTTCTCTTGAAAACTGTTATCCAAGATCTAATTGATTCTAAGACTATATCTTTTGATAATGACGATGATCAAGGAAACAAATATGTGGCACCTCCTAACCAAAACTTGCAAATTTACACTAATCCTTTTACATCTCACTCAACCAATACTATTGATCAACCTTCTTCTTCACAATGCATTGAATATGATGACAAAGTTAATAAAGCCAATTATGTTGTTAACCGAGTTGAGAAAGTCAAACCTAAACCCCTATCTCAGCCTTGCATTACCTTTGATCCTAGCGATGCAATTAAAGAACCTGATGGTCCTCTCTATATTGTCGCAAAGGTTAATGATCTTACTATTTGTGGTGCCCTTGTTGATCACACTTTCATGGTGAATATGATAACTGAAGAACATCTTTTTCAGTAAACAATTGCAAAGAGACTTTTATGATACATCTGATGTGGAGATTCAAACTTGCAATGGTTTCCTTTATCCTTCACATGGTTCCATTGATTTCCCTGTTAAATTTGGTGGTAAAAATTTAGATGTTCCCTGTAGAGCCCCTCGGATTTCCATCTAGGTAAGGATACATCGGCTATGTAACCCTTCATCCTTCCTAGTAAATTTTTCTTTAAGCATATGTTAAACATAAGACAACCTAGACATAGACCTATGAATTAATTATTACTATTAGAATTCAGTTAGTCATGTATATGGATATATCGGTATAATGTGTACAAGTTCTAAATGTTAACATTATATGCATTAAGAGGAAAATTCAATGCGCAATTACATTAATATAGACTAATTAACGGAATAAAAAGATAATATTCTTAGGGGATTATTCACTATGTTATTTGGCATGCGCGTGTTGAGATTTCATCATACGTTCTTATATGCTTAATATTTATAGAAGAGAGAAAGGTATTATGTTGTGTAAATTTTGTTGAGTAATAAGAATTGGAAATGAAATTTAAATATTTAAATTAGAAATATCAGTGGGATTGAAATAATATGGATGTCGTGTACGATATAATGATTTAGTTATATATAAGAATTTTAAGAAGTAAATGGGTGGTTAACTATCCAACCATAAGAGTTAAGGTGGTAGCTGGCAACTGCCCTTCCTTGGCCAGGATGAAAAGACGCAATTTATTGGCATTCAATTTCTACCTAGCGAAGACTGTTACCCTTGCCAAAAACTTTAATGCGGAAATACGTGAGTAGATGTGAGGGGGAAGGGAGTTAGTTTTGGAGGGGAGAGATTCTGGAGGGCGTTGGGGGTTTTCAATGGAGAAGCAGTGCGAGACCGAAACAAAAAAGGAAAAGGGTGAGAAGGATCTGCTTTTCACCCATAACCATTGAAAGGTAATGATAACTGCAGTATCTCGGATTGGGGTGGATTGGTTTGTTTCAGTATGGAAGATTTTCCAAGAAAGCCGGC
>MU220882.1:360806-385205 GCA_018584345.1 Thuja plicata | reverse complement strand
ATAAATATCTCTCCTCTCTTCTTGATGAATAACTATCAAATGATGTTAGCTATATAATGTAAGTATAGGATTTAAACTACTGTTTTTGAAAATTTTAGTAATGATGTGATTATCCTCCCTTGATTTCTATATTAGACAATAGAAACTTTAGTTGATAAATATTGTTGTAACCCTTATTAATCTATTTTGATGTATTTCCTTAGGGGTATTGAAATCATAATGTTAGTAAATACTAGTGTCTTGAAAATGTCTATATGGTTTGATGTACCTTTCTTGGGGGGATTTAGCATGTGTAATCAAAGTACGTAGATAATTCATTTCTTTCAAAAGATGATACTTGGTCCACTCTTTGTGTCCTTAATTGGGTGAAAATTTTACGTCTTTAATAGATTATAATGAATAGTTGTGTGACTAACAATGAAAAGGATAAGATGCTTGGGTGGAAACGTTGGCATGGATTTCTTTATGTCATTTTAATATATTTAATTATATTTATGCACCAGTTAGGGTTTTGTTTGTTATTTTGATACGTCGACATTTTCCATACAAGGCTTCGAAGGTGGTGATTACCATGGATCTGTCTGATGATGAGACAATGTGATCTTCAAGGACTGAGGAGGATGAGGACATGCAAACGTTCTTAAAGGAATATTCAATGGAGAATGCCTGAGGATGGTCGACAACGTCAGTGATTTTGTTCTTGATGCTGAAGTTGTTTGAGACACCATTGATGGTATCCATTATCAAGCAGAGTATATATGGTTATCTGTGGATGAACGTATGATCAAAGTACCATAATGATCACGGCAAAGATAAACTACACATGATCTGCTAGTAGACTATTATTATGAATCCCAATGGTCAACAACCATTTTCAAACAAGGATGTAAATCATTCCTTAATTGTAACTATGATTGTTCAGTTGTTGATCTTAGGGTTACATTTTAGTTATGAAGAGACACATTGGTCTGAATCTTGTACACATTCCTTGGATATTATATAAATACGGATTCAAAGAGCACGTGAATAGGATGAATATTATTATCATTATCATTGTTCCTAGTTTTAGAATTTGATCATAACTGCAACATGGACTCGAATGTACTATTATTTCAAAATTCATAAAAGATGTGTTTTATGTCTCACTTGTGGTATGAAGGTTTAAATCATTTCAATTAATCCCTTGCAATTATTGAAGGAGGATTCAATTTCTATTCTTGCAATGCTTGTGTAGAGATTTTACATGTCTCATATCCCTGTTTGTTATCAAGAAGTTCGTGAAAAGTTATTGTTTCCAGCTTCTTGTTCAACTAGTCTCCCAACCAAAGGATTTAAATTCATTTGAACTAGAAAGGATGTAAATAGGCTTAATTTCTCTTCATCTATAGCATTTGAATAGTTGATGGTGTTGGAATATATACTGTCTTGTAGGGTTGTACATATTATTGAAAGTGAATTGACTATATTTCCCAAGTTGAAATAGGCATTGATCTTATCAATTATTGGATATAGTCATTTGATTCATTGATAAAGTTTTGAGATATTCTATCTAGCATTCATTCAATTTACACATATTTTCAAAACATTTTTACAATTAACAATAGCACTCTTAGTCTTGCAGTTTACTTGTATTTCTTTCAAGTGCTCTTGCCATACTTGAGAGAGAGGATTTAAAGTGTGTTCTATCTACTAAAAAAACCTCTAACCAATAGATTAAGGTTGAGGTATAGGCCTACCAGCCTTGGTCGTGCAGAGCCAGAATTGCAGAAGTTCCAACCTAGCCTTTGGTTGGGACTTGTTAGTTGGCCAAATAACTTGGGTTTCCCAGCATTGGATTGGAAATTCCCTAGGAAATCCAATCTATTGATTTGAGCACCAACAGATTGGTGAATCTACTAGGGAGTTGTTATCAGAGCAGTTTCAAAATTTCTGTTAAAAATAAACTCTACTATGAGAAAGGACACAGAAGACAGTAAGTATTTTCCTTCTGGCAAGAAGGTGGCAACTCTACAAATTTGATGCAATTATATCTTGGTAAACTAATTTTGTTATACTAAGTATTCATGTGGGGTAGAAGATCCTTGCATCAAGTTCAACTTGAATCAGGTTTACACAAAAGTCTGAGGAGAGGAAAGAAACAAGTTTCAAATATGTTGTGTACTAGATATAAGAAGTTTCATGATAGGGAGAATATTAGTTTTAATGAAAAAAACCAGTTTGCAAATTCAAGTAATTTGGAGGATAATAGAAACCCCTTTGGCTTTGAATATGTTGAAGATCATAATCCAGTACAAGAGATAGGAGAGGAAGTAGAAGAATATGATAAAGAAGATGAAGCAATAGTTGTTATGCTCGGTAAATTATATGAATATGGTGATAAGAATCCTAAGGTGGATAAATATTTGAAGAGGTTTCCTAGCGAAAGATTGGATAGGTTAGGGATAAAGAGAGATGATTTAAATTTATCTCCTGATACTAAAAATAGTGGAGAAAGATCAAGAGGAAAGATGACATCAGAAAGGGATGGAGTGCCAAAATACAACCCTCCTCATAGAAAGAATGGGGAGAAAATTTTCAACAATGATCATATTAATCCATTATTTGAACCGAACAATAGAGGAAGACAAGGAAGAAAAATGATGGCAGTGAAAGAGGTGACCCTTGGAGACAACCAAATAATGAAGAAAACTATAACCAACGTAATCCAATGCAGAAAAATATGGGAAATCATTATATTGATGGTCAAAATCACCAAGGCATGAGTCACCGAGTTCCTAGAGAGAAAAATGGGAATTGCCATAATATGGGCCAAAGAAGAAGAGATCATATGGTGATAGAAAGATATAGGAAACTAGATTTCAGTGGGATAGTTGGATACCCAAACCCTATATCAAATGAATTAAGAAGTGCCATTCCAAAATTTTAAGGAAATGGAGTGGAATTCGTTGAGCAACATACCATAAATTTTAAAAACATTGTTGAGGAATTAGAGGAAATCAATGAGGATGTTTTCATGAAGTTTTTTGTCCAATCATTAACTGAAGATGTTGTTGAATGGTATAGGGGGTTTCTTGATGGATCCATCTCAATTTGGTGTGACTTTGTGAATCAATTTGCTGAGCAGTTTGGTTATCATAATGATACATCTTTCGCATCTCATGAATTGACTAGCATTAAAAATAATTTAATGAATGAGTTGAAGAATTCAATAAAAGGTTTAATAAAGTCTTAAACAGAATACCAAGAGATATAAGACATGTTGACTCTTTCTTGATTGATTTCTATCTGAGTGCATTTGATAATAAAATACATTGCGAGATTAGATCACAAAGACCTGCAACCTTGTAACAAGCTTTCAAAGTTGTCACTACTATTGCAAATGACAAAAAGGTTGTTGGAAGGATAAATAAAAGGGATGATATAAAAGGGATGACACTAAATTTTACAATTCAAAGGCCCCTAATAGGGATGATCTCAAAGAAAGGATGGATATGCTAAAAGATCTAAATGTGAAACAAGGTAGGAGTGATAGACCGTCATTCCCTAAAAATGATAGATTTAGATTGCAAGATATGCCTTATAATATTAGTTGGAAAGATGGTAAACCTAAAAAGCAAAGTTAAGCTAAAGAAACACCTAATCCATTGAAAAGAAACAACCATTTGGTGGAGAGCAATCCTTGGTGTGAAGCTTTCACACTACCACATTCTCCTAATAATTGTGTTGTGGCCCAGAGACTGCAAGAGGATGAAGATCAGAGTGATGATCAACAACTCACAGAGAATAATGTTTCATCTGAATCCGTGTGAGGAAGAGATGTTACAGTTCTTCTGATGAGGATTATGTTTACCACGATGATCTGAACAAGATATACCAATGTGATAGGAAACAAGGAGAGCTTCCATTCATTAGGAGGTTAACAAATGAGGAGAAATAAGCATATACTGTTGCAACAATTAAGGAAGCAAGGAGTACTTACAAATTGAGGAATAGAACAATAAATGTTGATCAAGGGAAACCTGTTGGAATATCTGTCAAAGCACCAAAGAAGAAGTTCATCCAACTAGACACGCTGAAGATCAAAGATGATACTACAAAGCTAGGTCAATAGGTAGATCATCATCAAGCTCCTAAACTTACAAAGCCAAAAGAGAAACCAATGGTCAGTAAGTATAATCCAAATAGTAGTTCTTTTATATCAAATGCTTTGTCTCAGGTGAAAATTTATATTCCTTTATTTGAGATGATGAAAACATCTGAATACAAACATGAGATTGTGAAAGTGTTGTCTAATGTAGGTAATGTTTTTAAAGAGGAATCTAATCAGAGACTCGTAAATGAAGAATCACCAGTGATTTATTTAGGAACTACTATTACTCAAAATGGAACACAAGTTGATCCTTTTTATCTCACTTTGATGATTAACAATAAACTTGTTAAGAATTATATGATAGATTCATAAGCAATAGTTAACATCGTGGCCTCAGAAGTTATGAAGGAGCTTGGAATGAAGGTTGATACAACTTATTGAAGATTTTATGCTATGGACAATAGATCTATACCTATTGTTGGTATTATGAAAAATGTGGAATTTAAATTTCCTACTTGTCCTGAACTATCATACAAAATTGATATTACTATTGTAGAAGTTCTTGCTAATTATAGAATGCTTTTATCTAGACAGTGGTCTAATTTAGTAGGTGGTCATATTCAATTATGTCTTATGCTACTATTCCAGTGGATGGCAGGGAAGTAAGAATCAATAGGGAGCCAAGATCCCCATATATAATCAAAGAAGACACTTTGGTGGAAACAATAAACTTCTATCACTTAGACATGGATAATTTCCAGGTGAGTATCACTAAACCAGCACTAAAATTCAATAGCCCCATTGAAGTGCATTTGCTAGAGAATCAAGAAGAGATTTGGCAGATGATTTTTGATGGAGCATGCAGTAAAGAAGGTAATGGGGCTGGGATCACTTTTGTATCTCCATGTGGTATAATTTTAACATTTTCTTTCTTGTTAAATTTTGAATGTACTAATAATATTTCAGAATATGAAGCACTAATCCTTGGTTTAAAAATTGCAAAATCTTATGGTATTAAGATGCTTTCAGTTTATGGTGACTCTGATTTATTGGTTTCTCAAGTCATAAATAAATTCACAACTAAAAATCCTAGATTAAAATAATACGGGAATCTAGTATGGGATTTAGTTGAATTTTTTTATGCATTTTCAATCAAATGGATAGAAAGATAAGAGAATTATCGTGTAGACCTATTGGCTAATTCAGCCATTAGGCAGGTTGACATTCCTTTTGATGAGATTGTGCAGATGGAGATGAAGAACATACCATCAACTCCTGACAATGTGCAAAATTGGCAAGTGCTTGAAGATGACAGAGATCTTCTCAAATTTTTGATGAACAAAGACATATATGAGGATCAAAGCATAGATTGGAAAGACTATGTAGAGAATCAGGATGGCAAAGAAACTTTGTTTGGAAAGGAAATGGTGCAGCTAAAGACAAACAAAATTCCCAGATGCTTGGTAGCACTTGAAGGATTTTTTAATGAACAAGAAAATCTTAAGGTCGGTATGACAGTTGAAAAGCATGAAGAAGTTGAAAATATCAACCTAGGAAATGATCAGGCTCCAAAGGAAGTATACATAGGAAAGAAGCTCACTCCTAAGATCAAGGCTGATTTGAAAACCATGTTAAGAAAATATAGGCATATTTTTGCATGGTCTTATGATAAGCTTAAGGATTATTGTGAAGATTTATTCAACATGAAATCCCTTCATGATGCAGTCAAGCTCGGAGGATCCAATAAAGGATTGTCCAAACTTGCAGCCAACAACAAGACAACAACGGAAACTCAACAACACAAAGATATAAAAACTTATATCAATTCATATTCATTTTCAAATTCAATTACATGCAACATGTCAGGTTTTAAGGCCTTCCCGGTTAAGGCCAAAACAACAATAGCACCAACAAGATCTCATAGGATCCAACATTCTAGTCTACCCTATAGATAAGTGGAAGAAACTAGATCTAAACTTGTGTTCGCAAGCCTCCAAGAAATATTCAATTTATGTCTACCCACTTACAACTATCTAAAACAACTTATAGTCTTCACATTCATTAGCTCATCTCTCCTCTCTCTACTACCCTCTAACATCAACCTAGACTCTCTCTCTTTTATACAAACTTGCCACAAGGAGGCATTACAAATGAAATAACATAATAAAACACAAGTCGGCATCAATAATACACACAACCAACGTGTTATCCATCAGTTGGGCTTAATGGTCATTAAATCTACATAGGAGAGTGAACCAAACAAGATATAGGTCATCACATTCCCCACAAGCAACCATAAATTAAATGCACCAGTCGGCCAGCCCAAGAGATAACATAAACCCCGTCAGTGATCAATAACATCAAAAAAAGACCACTCAGTGAGAGGCACAATCGAGTTGAGCTCCACCGAACAGACACCACCGAGCAACAACACAAAACACCTACTCGACAACTAACACCAAGCAACCAGTCACCGAGACCAATCCATCAGTAACCGAGTCAACAGGTAACTGAGCACTCCAACAAAGAACTCCAAGGAAGTTACCGACCAGATTACCGAGCTCCCAAGAAACAAATCAACATCAAACCAAAACATGTTTTTGGTGACACAGGATTGCCAACTACCCCAGGAAGTTCCTGCATCAGACACCCCAGGTGCAAAAAGATGTTCTCAGCAGCTCGACGAACATCTGTTGGGATTCAACACATAGATCCCAAACTGATTCTTGATATACATGTCCTCCAAGTCCTCAACCGACACACTCTTCCCTCGGTTCTTCTTCTACTTCCTTTTTCCACTAGTACTCTCTGATGTACCTTTAGATTTCTGAATCTGAATATTTGCACCAACCCCTGCAACCATCTTAGATCTGCTACCAATGCTCAAGTTCCTCCTTCCTTTGTTTGCATCCTTCAAAGGAATCAAATTAGACTTTTGTCCATCTTTCAGGATAGTAAACAAATTCCTTTTACAGTCATGTATAGCTGCTCTATCATACTACCAAAACATGACAAGAACTCATCTCCACAATGTCACATAGTATTTTGTCTCTATAGGAACCAATGTAAAAAAACTCACCATGCACTGCTCCTTCACCTCTACTGCATGACCTTCCTACAACTAGCTTATCCTATAAGGACAAGGATGCCTCAACCTTACCAAACCAAGTTTTTGAACCATCTCCTCAGCAACTAGGTTGTCAGTACTTCCTCCATCAACAATCACCTTACAACATTTACCACCAAACTTGCACATAGTCCTAAACAAGTTCTTCCTCTAACAAGAATCAGCTTGCTTCGAGGGAAGAAAAGTACTCCTAAGAAAGAGAGTCACACCCTCCACCTCAACATCATTCTCGATAACTTGATTCATCACAACATTTCAGATACTATCGACCTTCCTATCTGCATGGGGGCATTTGAATGAACAATTTCCTTCTTCACCACAGTTGCAACAGGTACCTTTGAATACACCTCTATATGTTCTTCTCCTTGGTTCAACAGGTTTTAGTTCATCTTCAACTTTCAGTTTATCTTTCACCGATTGTTCTTGCTTCTCCTTTCCTCGGGAATTACCATGATGTCTTCTCTTCAACCTATCTTCTGCCTTTAATGCATATCAATAAGCATCCTCTACTGAGTCAATCTTCAACATACCAATATCATCCTAGATATTTAATCTCAGACTATTAACATACCTCGCCACCTTTTCCTTAGAAATTTCTCTATGTCCAGACCGAATAGTCATTGTTTAGAACTCCTCGGTATAATCTTCCACGGTCATCTCCTTCTGTCTCATATTTTGCAATTTCTTAAACAACTCAAGTTCATAATCGGCAGGAATGAACTTAGCCTTTATCATTGTTACCATCAACCTCCACTAATTGATCTTCATCTCACCTTCTTCTTCTTCTTTGTCCCTCTACAACTCTTTCCCCCATAAAGCAACATGTCCTTTCAACTTAGTCTGTGTCAATCTTACTCTAAGTGGATCTTCAATGTCTTCCAGCTCAAAGTAGTCTTCTAACTCAGTGATCCAATCAATTAGATCATTGGGTCTCAATGTACCTAAAAAATTGGACACCTCCATTTGGTAACTTGTACTCAACCGAGCTCTAGATCTCTACAACTAATCATATATGTCTCCTCTAGATCTTTCCATCCGATTGGTTCTGTCATCTCCACTAGATCCAGTAGCTTCAAAGTCTTCAACAACTTCTTCATTAACATCATCTATTATCAGACCTCTATGTAATCCAACATTATTTCTATCATTTCATTCTTCATTGTCATCATTTCATATCTAAATATATTTTTTATCCTCGCTTCCACTTCCTCAGAAAGATCTGCAATCTCCCTAGGGTTCAATCTTCTTGGAGGCATCTCTCTAGATCTTTGAAAACCTTAAGCTCCACAAGAAATGAACCAACTCTAATACCACTTGATGTAATCAAGCTCGGAGGTTCCAATAAAGGACTGTCCAAACTTGCAGACAACAATGAAAACTCAAAAACACAGAGATATAACAACTTATATCAATTCATATTCATTTTCAGATTCAATTACATGCAACATGTCGGGTTGTAAGGCCTTCCCGGTTAGGGCCAAAACAACAATAACATCAACAAGATCTCGCAGGACCCAACATTCCAGTCCACCCTATAGCTAACTGGAAGAAATCATATCTAAACTTGTTCTTGTAAGCCTCCAAGTAATCTTCAATTTATGTCTACCCACTTACAACTATCTGCAACAACTTATAGTCTTCACATTCATTAGCTCATCTCTCCTCTCTCTACTACCCTCTAACATCAACCTAGACTCTCTCTTTTATACAAACTTGCCACAAGTCGGCACTACAAATGAAATAACATAATAAAACACAAGTCCGCATCAAGAACACACACAACTAGCGTGTTATCCATCAGTCGGCCTCCAATGGTCATTAAATCTGCATAGGAGAGTGAACCAAACAAGATATAGGTCCTCACATTCCCCACAAACAACCGGAAATTAAATGCACCTATCGGTCAGTCCAAGAGATAGCATAAACCCCTTCGCTAATCAAGAAAACTGAATTTAGACCAGTCAATGCGACACACGACTGAGCTGAGCTCCACCGAATAGACACCACCAAGAAACAATACAAAATACGTACTCGGTAACCGAGACCGCGCAACCAGTCACCAAGATCGTGCCATCTATAACCGAGGCAATAGGTAACTGAGCACTCCAATAAGGAACTCTAAGGCAGTTATCAACCAGATTACCGATCTCCCAAGCAACAAATCAACATCAAACCAAAACATGTTTTTAGTGACACATGATTTCCAACTACCCCAGGATGCTCCTGCGTCATTTTAAAACCAGATGCAAATCCTTTCAGTTAAAGACAACATCCTATAAACCCAATGTTAGCCCCTAAAATGAGGGAAGAGCTTGTCAAATTAAGGGATGCAGGAATAATAGTGCCTATAAGACATTCTACATGGGTATCAAACTTGGCCCCAGTTAGAAAGAAAAATGGAGATATGAGGTTGTGTTGATTTTAGAAATTTGAATGTATCATCTTTAAAAGATAACTATGCATTACCTAATATGGAGGCTCTATTGCAGATTGTTACTGGAAATGAATTATTGTCTATGATGGATGGATTTTCAGGATACAACGAAGTGAAAGTTAAAGAGTCATAGAAATACAAGAAAATTTTTACCGCTCCGTGGGGAACATATGTTTATACAAGGATGCCCTTTGGGTTAACTAATGTAGGAGCAACATTCCAAAGAGCGATGAATGTGACTTTCGATGGCCTGATTGATCTCATCATGGTTGTATATCAAGATGATCTGACTGCATATTCAAAAAGGGCAAAGGATCATTGTAAACATTTGGAGCAAATATTTAAAAGAGCTCTGGAATATGGGATATTTCTAAACCCAAAGAAATGTCACTTTGGAGTAACAGAAGGGAAGTTACTTGGACACATTGTATCAAAAAATGGTGTGAGAATAGACCCTGAAAGGATTGCAGCTATATATAAAATCCAGATCCCTAAAAATGTTAAAGGTATCCAATCCTTTTTTGGAAAAATAAACTTTGTAAGAAGATTTGTCCCAAATTTCTCAGAAATAGTTAAACCTATTGCCAAGATGCTCAAGAAGGGTGCAAAGATTAAATGGATGAATGAGGACCAAGAGGCATTTGCTAATATTAAGAAAGCAATCAAGGAAGCTCAGGTCCTTAAAACACCTGATTTCTCCAAACCATTTCAGTTATTTTATTTTGCCTCTTATCGTACTATTGTTGTTGTTATGTTACAAAAAAATGATGGGGGCTATGAACAACCAATAGCATTTTTCAATAAAATATTCAGGCAGCAGAATTGAACTATGACATAAATGAAAAGAAAGCTTATGCACTTGTCAAAGTAGTGAAATATTTTAGGTCGTACTTGGTAGGGGCAAAGGTGACAACTTATGTACCCAGTGCAACAATTAAATACATATTTAGACAGTCGGAGGTTACATGCAGAAGATGCAGATGCGTGAATCAGATCCAGGAGTTTGACATGGAGATCCAAATCAAAAAATTGGTTAGAGGATGAGATTTTGTGAAACTTAAGGTTGATTCAAATCTTGAGGCAATTCAAGTCAATCAAGTGAACTCTGATAAATCAATAGTGAGTATTGAGAAATGTCCTTGGTATACTGATATAGTATATTTCTTAAAGAACATGAAATGTCAAGAAGGTTTAAATGATAATAAAAAAAGAAAAATAAAGTTACAAGTGTCTAGGTATGTTTTGATACAAGGTGACTGATATTGGAAAAACAGAGAGGGTGTTCTTTTATTTTTTTTAGATATGTACCAAGTAGATTCAGTATTGAAGGAGTTGCATGATGGAGTATGTGGTCGCCACTTTTCAGCAAGAACTACCACCCATAAGATATTACATGTTGGGTATTATTGGTCACATATGTTTAAGAATTGTTATACATATGTTTAAAAAGAAAATGTGATGCTTGTCAAAAGTTTTCAGGGAAACTAAAATATGATGGTGCATTACCCCTTAAAACTTTGTCCACTGAGGAGCCATTTCAAATGTGGGGGATAGATTTCATTGGTGAAATTGTTGATGTTTCCAGTGGGCAACACAAATGGATTTTAGTTGCAACATATTACTTTACAAAATGGGTTGAGGCCATACCCTCTAGATAAGCTACAAGCAAGGTGGTGATAAAATTCCTAACAGAAAATATACTAACAAGGTTTAGTGTTCCTTGCAAGATTGTTTGTGATAATGGCATGTGTTTTAGATCCAGGGAGTTCTCTAACTTTTGCAATACTTATGGTATTAGTTTGTCATACTCTTCCCCTTACCATCCACAGAAATGGTCAGGTAGAGTCAAGTAACAAGAATATAATGAAAGTCATAAAGATAATGTTAAGCAATAACAAAAGGGCATGGGACTACAAATTTCCCCTGGCACTTTGGGCAGATAGAGTAACAATTAAAAAGTCGACAGGGTTTTCTCCTTATGAATTTGTCTATGGGAAACAAGCTAGATTACCTTTGAACAACTTAATTCCTGTATATTTGTCAGGGAAGAACAATTAGAAGTCATAAATTTCATGGAGAACACGATGGATTAGCTTGCAAAACTAGATGAAATCATAAGAAGTGCATAAAGCCAAAATGTTAAAAAATAGATCCAAGTGAAATCTTTGCATGATTTAAGGGCCAGAAAGGAATTTTCAGAAGGGAGATTGGGTGTTGAAAGGGAATGCCAAAGACCAAGACAAAGGAAAACATGGAAAATTGGAAGATTTGTGGCTAGGACTTTATGTAGTTTTTGAGAATGTGGGAGAGAACAGATATTTCTTACAAGATACAGAAGGATGCATTCAAGAATTCCCAACTCATGCTCAATATTTGAAGTCATTTTTCTCTTGAATAGGGATTATTTCTAAAACTCTACATTTTAATTTGTTCTATTATTATTTTTATGTTTTGGTCTGCTTCTCTAGAGGCAACTGAGATCTTGTTGTGTCCAGGTATGAACACACATCCTTGGAAAGAGACACTGGTGGAACCCAAATTTACAAATCAATTTGCATATCTAAATAGCTCAGGGAAGTATTTTTTATACCTATGTCGATGAGATTTATATGTTTTGTACTGTTGTTTTACCCTAATGTTCTTAGTCTTATTTTCAAATTCATCTATGTAACTGTTGCATGTGTCTTCACGGGCTTTTTTTTATTTCATATTCTTGTGTAGATCCATTCGACAATTAAAACCTCAACAAAGATCAACGACTGACGTGATTCTGCAAACAAAGAAATGAACGATCTTTATCCATCATGGAATCATGCATTGTCACCACATGTCCTGGGCCCATAAGTGCTCTGAGTAACGAAGGAAGATCTAAGGTTAAGCCTCAGAAATGATCGACGGTTGGTGTGATGCCGCTATCGGAAGATGCACGTTGTTTATCCTTCACGAGATCATGCATTTACACCAAGTGGTCTAGACCCACAAGTTCTGAGCAGTGAAGATGGGAAGATCTAAGGTTAAAGTTCAATGAAGATCGACGGTTGGCGTGATCCCTCAATCGAAAGTTGCATGATCTTTACTCTTCACGAGATCACACATTAATGACACGTGTCTTGGGCCCAAAAAATGTTCTAAGCAATGAGACAACAAGGATAACAACTGGCAGTACCAGATTGGTCGAGCAGGTTCATGAGGATGCGCGTCATTTTAAATCAAGTTAAAGTACGTGCTACTAAAGCTCCTTTCTTTTAGCACGTGGGTATGATCAACGGTGGTGTTCTAACTGAGCGGAAAAGATGATCGAATTTTAAAGGAGGCTAAAGGTTGATTGGCGGTTAAAGCACCACGAAGATTGACGGTGGGCGTGATCCCACGATCGAAAGATGCATGTTTTTTATTCTTCACAGGATCATGCCTAAATGAAATGTGTCTTGGCTGATCAGCGATTAAAGAAGGGAAAGGATCGACGGTTGGCGTAATCCCACAATCAAAAACTGAACGTCTGTTATCCATCGCAGGATCGTGCGATGATGACAAGTGTCCTCGACAATTAAAAGGATAAGATGCTTGGGTGAAAATATTGGCATGGATTTCTTTGTCATTTTAATATATTTAATTATATTTCTATGCTAGTTAGGGTTTTGTTTTTTATTTTGATACGTCAAAGTTTTTCCATACAGGGTTTTGAAGGTGGCGAGTACCATGGATCTGTCTGATGATGAGACAATGCGATCTTCAGGGACTGAGGAGGATGAGGACATGCAGACGTTCCTAAAGGAATATTCACAAGGATGGAGAATGCTTGAAGATGGTCGACAACGTCGGTGATTCTGTTCTTGATGCTGAAGTTGTTCGAGACACAATTGATGGTATCCATTATCAAGCAGAGTATATATGGTTATCTGTGGATGAACGTATGATCGAAGTACCATAATGATCATAGCAAAGATAAACTACACATGATCTGCTAGCAAACTATTATTACGAATCCCAACAGTCAACAATTGTTTTCAAACAAGGATGTAAATCATTCCTTAATTATAACTATGATTGTTCTGTTGATCTTAGGGTTAGGTTTTAGTTATGAAGAGACACATTGGTGTGAAGCTTGTACGCGTCCCTTGGATATTATATAAATGGGGATTCCAAGACCATGTGAATAGGATGAATATTATTATCATTATCATTATTCCTAGTTTTAGAATTTGATCACAACTGCAACATGGACTTGAATGTACTATTATTCCAAAATCAATAAAAGATAAGTGTTTTTTGTCTCACTTATGGTAATAAAGTTTAAATCATTTCAATTAGTCCCTTGCAATTATTGGAGGATTCAATTACTATTCTTGCAATGCTTGTGTAGAGATTTTACATGTCTCATATGCCATACTTGAGAGAGAGGATTTGAAGTGTGTTATATCTGCTATAAAAAACCTCTAACCAACATATTAAGGTTGAGGTATAGGCCTACCAGCCTTGGTCCTGCAAAGCCAGAATTGCAGAAGTTCCAACCTTGCCTTTGGTTGGGACTTGTTAGTTGGCCAAATCACTTGGGTTTCCCAACATTGGATTGGAAAGTCCATAGGAAATCAAATTTGTTGATTTGAGCACCAACACATACAAAGACAATCTTCTCTCCTTGATGCAATTTTCTCTCCCATGGTGGTCTAGTGGAGGAATTATCAAGCAAGCAAGAAAATCCATTCATGATTTCAAGAATACACTCATTGAAGATCTAGGATTGGAAAGTGTAGATAAATTGCATTTGTGAAGGAATCCTTGATTCTACAACATCTTCGAAGAATACAATCATGCTTGTGGAGTTGACTGATTTCTACATCCATCCATGAGGGTTTTCCATGCAAGGTAAATCTGACATTTATCTTGTTTATTCAATTTCCTTATTTCATGTCAAGGGTTATTTCTATATAGCAGCTTGACCAAGGAAAAATCCTTTCACAACCTTATCCCCTTCTCCTTGTGTGCAGGAATAGGTTTTCAGGTTTTGGGTCCATAATTTTAGAGTTTACTGGACCTGTGACTGATCTTCTATATATTTCAACAGTTTTTGAGTCGCTAGGACAAGGCTGAATTTGTGGGACTAGGTTGAATTGAGTCATCATTGTCCTTTGTATCTGCAAATTTCATTGTTAGAAGATACAGATCTCAGAGTTCCAGATCCAAAACAGTTTCTGGTTCTGATAGATTTGCGATAGTCATTCCTAGATTTAAAGTTTGTCCCTCCTCTCATAGCATTCAAGGTGATTTCATTCTTCTTATTTTCATCTTGCATTTCCTTTTATACATCATATCTAATATCATATCTTGTTATTAATCTTTTAATTTATCATAGTTTGCATTCCTTTCATAGTCTTGCATATCAATTACACATCATATACATCTTAACAATAAAGGAATTTATCTTCATACTCCATCTTCAAATCTAGACCTAGCATTAACATCCCTTCATTGTTTTGGGCTTTTCCAATCTTATTTGGGTTTGAGGGTGAATTCTTTGGAGCTATTCCTAATGTAACGTAGGATATCTACAAATCCACAAACATTTATATTTGGTGATCCATCTAGCCTACTAGCCTTGTGGTTCACAATTTCTTATGTTACACCTTCAATCAAAGAGAAACATATCCCCACCAAATCCACAACCTGAAATAGACTCTAGACAAGGAAGAGGTGACCAGGAAAATATAAGGCCATAGGGAAAAAGCCCCAAAAATAGAGAGGACCAAATAAGAGATCAATGTCTATCTCATTCCCCACCAAGCCCTCAAACGTGAGCAGAGATGCCTTCAAACACAACGAATCCACAACAATCGATGAAACCCACTTTTGTCCATCCACCAAGACTAAGTGTGTGGATAAAGAGCCCATCCATTCCACATTCTCCAATACGGAAGAAATAAAGTTGTTCATAGGACATCTCTGATAGAGAAACCAATGGCCAATAGAAGGAGAACAAAGAATCCTCCAGCCACATGAGCACACCCATAGTCAGCACAAAATGGCCCAAGGAAAATAGACCCCAACCCATGAATGCAGGTAGAGTCACCCAACTAACAAAATACCTTCCACGCCCTTGCAAATCTTCCTAGATTATCATCCTCATTTTCATTCTTGTCTCTTACAACACTATAATTTGATAGTCCCTCACTCCCGCTCAAACGCTTCATCATCATTCTATGAATAATTTTCTTTTCCTTGAAACTTGGCTATAAGCTCAATAGGCAAGAAGCCCCACTATTTCACCAAGGATAAAAATAAAAAACTCTCCATTGAGAACAACGGTAGAGAGCAACCCCGTGGGGACTTGAACCTTGGTTGTAGGAACTATAGGAAAGAAGCCCCACCATTTTAGAAAAAGGGTCAAGCCCTTTAATGTGTATTGTTGTTTTTATGTATTTTTTATAGTTTTTATGTGATGAAAAATATTTTTTAACTTTGATATCTCTTAGATGTCTCCTACATGACTTTTATTTATAAAATATAAGTATGATAGTTCAAAATCTAGTTTTTTGTGTCTTTCATTCCATTATAATGAATTTTGATGATTTGTATATGTTTGTTTTTTGTTTAGTTAGTGGACGTTCCCAACTTTAGATGTGGTGGTATGTTTCTAGCATCTCTAAAAGGATGTGTGTGTGTGTGTGTTCAACTGGTGCAATTCTTCTCAAAACCAGATGAAATGGATTCATCGGTCTTCAACACTGCTCATAAGGTCTTTTAAACTCCCAAAGACCACCCTCCAACCATTGGAATTCACTATTCAATCCAACCCTTTAAATTACAACTCACTATTCCTCTTTTTCCCTAGTCGTGCTATTGCCAAGCTCGCCTAAGGAAAGAGCTCATAAATCATCATTGCTACTTCTTGTACTAAAACCAAAAGAAAACTTATGTACAATGACCCCTCTTTCATTCCTCCAAGGCACAATTACTTTCCACGGTGGGAAAATCTTTGAGGAGTCATTTTTCTATATACAGTCCAATCTGGTCCACAGAACATAGAGCAAGAAGGAGAATTAACTTACAACTTCAAAATGGACATTATGATCTAATCCACTCCACACAGAACTAAGTAACAACTATCAAAACATAATTACATTGAAAAGAAACTCAGTTCAATCCATCCACAATGCTATTGAATTGAAAAGCACAAAAACTGAGACTGTACAGAATGTGCAACTCCACTATAGCTTGAAAATGTAAAAAAAAATAACATCCAACCCTTGGAAAACACCATGAAAGTCCTTAAATAGGCTTCCTCTACCTAGGACAACCGCTAAAACCAACCCAAAACTGAATTTGGCAAAAAGAAACTTTTTTGGGAAAAGTTGTCGAGCAACTTTCAAAAGTTGCAAATGTTCCTCAAGCAACATTTGCACTTTTTATAATTTTGGCTTTCCCCTAGTTCTAACTCCATGAATGGATTGCATAAAGACTTAAACCATGTACTATGGCTCAAAATACCCCAGATATGTCTTCCTAAGCATTTTGATTGCCCAATACACATTTTGACTCATTTTGTCCAATAGGACAATACAAAGGCCATTTAGACCAAAAACCACAAAACTCAAACTCAAACATTCCTAAAGCATTTCAAAAAAACCCTAAACTTTCCCAAACTACCTTAGCAACTATGTGAAAACATTTCACAATAAAATAAAGGGATTCAATCCTAAGTTCTCCTGCACCATTCTCCCCTAAACAAAAAGAAGTCAAATCCCATTGGAATGGATCAAGTTAGGATCTATGCCCAACTTGTGAAAATTTCTGTCAAGTACCCATGTAGCCTTTGAATCTTCCTTTCCTTTCCATTTGATAAGATATTCCATTCACACCTTGGTCCTTGTCTTAATAGCTACTCGGGAGCTCAAGATTTTTTCTGCATGTGGTCTTGGTGTGACTGGTAGCTTCAGTGCTCCTACATCCTCTACAACCTCAAAGTGTCCATGGTCTCCTTTTGGAGCTGGTCCATTATAGGACACCAAATTTGCAACATAGAACATTGGATAGAGTCCTATATCTACAGGCAACTCCACTTTATAGGCATTGTTCCCATATTTGGCTAAGATGGCACAAGGGGCTATTCTTCTAATATGAAGCTTGTTATAGACACCTTTTTGCAACGTTGCCTTATTCAAGTGAACCATCACTAGATCTCCAACCTGGAATTGAACATCTTTATTTCTCTCATCCACTTTATGCTTTGTATTGGTAGTATTTTCCACAAGTGCATGTTTAACTGTATCATGTACCTCCTTCATGGATTGAGAAAATTCCTCTACATAACCACTTCTCATTGCAGTATTCCCTAGGTCTCTGAGTTCAGATATGCCTCTGGGATGAATCCCATAGACCACTTCAAAAGGACTTTTACCTATGAATCTGTTTATGGTGTCATTATAAGAAAATTCTGCCTAAGCAATGATTTGGTCCCATGTCTGTCCATACTCCTTAGTGAGACACCTTAGGAGGTTGCCCAAACTCCTATTAACAACCTCGGTATGGCCATCTGTTTGAGGATTGTATGTATAACCAAAAGAGATGTTAGTGCCAAGCTTCTGCCACAAAATTTTCCAAAAGTGACTCATGAACTTGGAGTCTCTGTCTAACATAATACTCAAGGGTAGTCCATGGATCTTGACTGCTTCCCTAAAGAAAAGATTTGCTATGTAGCATGCATCATGGGTGGTTTTACATGGCACAAAATGGGTCATCTTACTAAATCTGTTCACAATCACAAATATATTGTCCAACCCCTATTTTGCCTTAGGGGTTCCAACCATAAAATCCAGTTAGTAATAACTGAGAGGGGGGGTGAATATGTGGCCTCGAAAATTAACCCTTAAAACTTATAACCACTAATTATGTCTCAAGTTATCTTTTTTCCTACAAGATGTATGCCTTGAAATACTTTAATCAATTCTCTACTTGTCGGATTACTTTGTTAATCTCTCTTTTGTATGATTATAGATAAGCAGTAAACTATTTACCGAAACACAGTAAATATGCAGAGTATACCGATCAATCCAGAAATGCATATGTGAAATATAAAACAGTAAAGTAATAAGCCATAAACAAATAACACAAGGATTTTAACGTGGAAACCATGTTAAGGGAAAAACCACTGGGACCGGTACCCCAAATTTTCACTCTTCTGAAGTGAGCTCTGTTAAGAGCCAACCCTATTAAAGGTTACAAACACACTGTTAGGTGTGACCTTGTTAGAGGATTTAGAAATAGTTTTCCAACTAGTATCTGACATCTAATGCTACCATCCTTGATCAAACTCTCTTGGCCTGTCAATAGGTATCGGGCATATCCAATACTACTTTTGTAATCAAACTTTTTGATACTCCCTGGGATGTATCTCAATTGTAAAAGACTTTTAAGTCCTGCTCGGTTAAGAGGCTTTATGCTTCAATGGTTAAACTGAAACACTAATGATCTGTTCATACATACAACTCAATTGCAGATTTTCAGATCTATTGTAAGTCCATTACCTCTCTGATCAATATAATCACTTATACCTTTACTCCACACTCTTCTTCTCTGTGATGCTTGTCTCCCTATTTGTCGGTGTTTGCTGAATCTAGCTCTTTCCTCAGCTTGTTGATCAGGACTGAATGAAAACTTTCTTCTCCTTCAGATTTTCTTTAGCATCTTTCTTCTATTCTCTTGTTCACCCCACAATTCATAATGAATTGGGTTTGTCTCTATATAGACGCGATTTCCCCTTTTCTTGGCTTTCTTAATTCTTGGCGTGTTCCACAATTCTCGCCAATAGATGTAAAGAAAAATCCTAATTTATCTCATAGAGATCTTCTTGCCAACTGGAAAAATCAGCTTTAAATCAATTACTTATCTCCAGCTTTATATGGATGATTAAAACAATGATAAGTATCCATTAATTCTATCTTTAGCTTCTTGACAACTAAGCATTTTGTCATTTTTTGAACTCTCTGTTCTGTCAGTCAACACTTCAGTTAGTCATCAGTGATAAATGACTGTTCTGTCAGTGTGACTTTAGTTTTCATCGGGATCTCCGTCCTTATCTTCTCCGTTGAGCAACACTGAAATTCTTTCTATCGGGTTACTCTGTGTTTTTCTCGTTGGGCAACACTGTAACTCTGCTTGTCAGTAGTGTTGTGCATTAGCTCGTCAGGTAACACTGTGACTCTAGTCTTTTACTTAGACCATTGGTTTGCACTCCGTCGGTGTATGCAGTCACTTAGTGAATACTTGACTTGTATGCATTATTGATAGCATAGTCTTGATTCATCGGCTCTTTGAAGTCTTTGGCAGTATTTCCATGACCATACAGATTATATCAAGTTGACATCAATTACAATACAATACATTAACTGATTTAATGTCTTGCATGATCATCAACTTAACATCTTCAAACATTCAATCAGTTACATGTCATCAATCTCTTCCTTTGGCATTGATGGCAACATACTACATAATCATACTATAATATTACTAATACAATATGAAATATATAGTTTCATCAAGCTTTCCTAATGTAACTATTACAAATATATGGCTTTCGGTAAGCTCAAATAGATTTGATTTGATTCTTGTAACTTTCTTATCTGTCTTCAATCCCTTCACTAGATAGATGTAGAATCTTTCTTTCTCTGATGTGATGTGTTCTCCTTCTGTGTCAAACTCTCTCCCTTTGATTGTTCTCCTTTCTTGTGATGTCTTTTGTCAGTAATTCTCTTCCTTTGTGTGTACTCTCCCTTTCTTGTTACATTTTCTCCCTTTGGATACTTCGATGGATATGATCTCTTCGTGAGATGATAATGGATATAATCTCTCCCTTTGACAGCAATGCCAAACAAACATCTTTGCAAGCACAAATTTTGCAAAACAAGTATTGACAGCAATATCAAATGGATCCTTTCTATCCATAATATATTCCTTGAATTTCCCAATCCATCGGTAATAACTCTTGTGCTTGGAGTAGATAAATACCTTGTTGTGTATAGATGTATCATTGAAGTCCATCTCTCTACTTGCATCAACATGAATGATATTCTGATAATATACAGGCTGATGCAGCCTTCTAGTCAGCTTACTGACCAGTAGACAAGAGTCTAACCCCTAGTCTCTTTCTCAAGTATTCAAATGCATCCTTGGGCAGTAGCTTGGTGAAGATATTGGCCAACTGTTCTTTTGATTGCACATAATCAAGTATCACTTCCTTTGTCTGAACTTGTTCTCTCAAATAATGATACTTGATGGCAATATGCTTTGTTTTAGCATGCATGACTGGATTCTTGGAAATGTTTATTGCACTTGTATTATCACAATAGATAATTACTGGTTCTAAAATTTTCATATGCATACCTTCCAGTAACTATTTGATCCATGCAATATTTGAGTAGTTTGCAGCAGCAACAACATACTTTGCCTCTGCAGTAGATTGAGAGATGCATCCTTGCTTTTTGCTGATCCATGTGACAAGTCTGTCACCCATAAAGAATGCTCCTCCAGTTGTGCTCTTTCAGTCATCAATATTTCCAGCCTAATCAGCGTTGGTAAAAACCTTAAGTTCAAATTTGCCTTCTCTCTTATACCATAAGCCATATTCCTCGATATTCTTCAGATATCTTAGGGTTTTTTTGACAGCAGTCATATGTGATTCCTTGGGATTAGCAGAAAATCTAGCAATTATTCCTACTGCGTGTGCAATATCTGGTCTAGTATGTACAACATACATGATTTTTCCAATTATATATCTGTACAAAGTCTGATTTACCTCTGATGACTTGTCTTCCTTTTTCAATTTGCATCTAGTTGACATCAGTGTTCCAACTGGTTTGGACTCTTCCATCTTGAATATTTTCAGTACTTCTTTGATGTACTTGGATTGTGTAATGAAAATACCTTCATCTTGTTGCATGATCTGTAGATCAAGAAAGAACGTGATCTCCCCAAACATAGACATCTCGAACTCTTTGCTCATTTCATTTGTAAATTATTTGCATAGCATATCATTGCCTCCAAATATGACGTCATCAACAAATATCTCAGCAATCAAAATGTTAGCATCAATATCTTCCTTCAAATAAAGATTATTGTTTTCACTAGTCCTTACAAATCCAATGCTTATAAGATAGGAATGAAATCTTTCATACCAGGCTCGAGGTGCTTGTTTCAATCCATACAGGGCTTTTTGTAGTCTACATACCATGTCCCTCTTGTATGGATCAACAAACCCTTATGGTTCTTCAATGTATACCTCTTCTTCAACTATTCCATTTAGGAATGCAGACTTGACATCCATTTGATATACCTTGAATCCTTTACATGCAGCATAAGCAAGTAATATTCTCACTCCTTCTAGCCTAGCAACAGGTGCCAAGGTCTCTCCATAGTCAATTCCTTCTTCTTGTGCATACCCATTGCATACTAGTCTTTCTTTATTTTTGGTGACTTCTTCATTCTCATTCATCTTATTCCTGAATATTCATTTTGTACTGATGACATTCTTGTCATTTGGTCTCGGTACAAGTGTCTATGTCTTGTTTTTCTCTATCTGCTCAATCTCTTCATTCATAGCACTTATCCATTCTTCATTATCTAGTGCAACATTGACAGATTTGGGCTCATAGACACTTACTTCTGGTTCTCATACCAGCCTTCTTGTTTCCTATGATCTGGTTCTGTGGATGGTTCCTTCTGACATATCTAGCAAGTATAGGTTCAGCTATGTGTCTATCAGCTTGATCATCATTTTTTTCTTCATTTTGTTCTCCATCACTTTGTGCATCATCTTGAGCAATATTCTGATCGTCGGTATTTGCAGTTTGATGCTCGGGTGCAATGATTGTTGCTCGGGATCTCTACATTATTGGTCGGGTAGAGTGTTAGGTTCCTCATTGTAAGTAAACCTATTGTAGTCCTCTAGTTCTTTAGTGCTTTCTTTTTCATTCTTCTCTGCAAATTCATCTATCTTTACATTTGTACTTACAATAAATTTTTTAGAAGCTTTGTTTAGACATTTATAATCCTTGGTCTTAGTAGAATACCCTAGAAAGATTCCTTCATCACTCTTAGAGTCAAGTTTTCCATTTCTATCAACTTTTAAGATATAACACTAACTGCCAAAAATTTTGAAATAACTTACATTGGGTGTGTAACCATACCAAAGCTCATAAGGTGTCTTTTTGGTGTCTTTATTCAATTGTACTATGTTCAATGTGTAAACAGAAGTGCTGACAGCTTCTCTCCAGAAGATTTGGGTGATGTCTTTCTCTATCATCAGTGTCCTTGCACAATCAACTATAGATATGTTCCTTCTTTCAGCAATTCCATTCTTCTGTGGTGTTCTTGGTGCAGAGACCTATCTTTTGATACCATGCTCATTACAAAACTTAGTGAATTCATATAAAATAAATTCCCCTCCTCTATCTGACCTTAAGCATTTTAACTCCTTACCACTTTGCTTCTCAACCATTGTCTTATACCATTTAAACATCTTAAATGCTTCTTATTTATCTTTTAGAAACATGACTGTCATCATTCTAGAGTAATCATCAACAAAGAAAATAAAATATCTATCTCCATAATAACTCTTTGTCTTCATAGGTCCACATAAATCAATATGGACTAATTATAGAATTGCATCAGATGTATGGGTCTTGCTTTTGAAACTAGACTTTGTCATCTTACCTTTTTGACAATTCTTACACATGATATTGTCGGGCTTAACCATCATCGGTAAACTTCTTACATTTCTCTTTTTGCTTATTTTTATCATGTTGTCAAAGTTCATATGACACAATATTTTGTGTCACAACCATATGTCTTCGTTTGTAGCAATCAAACAAGTGGTGTCAGTATCATTTAGATAGAATAAGTTACCTTTTGTCTGCTCACCAGTACCAATCAGATTTCCTGATTTATTGAAGATCTTTGCCTTCTTATTTTCAAATGCTACTTTGTGACCTGAATTATTCCACTCAGAAACACTCAATAGATTATAATTCAATCCATTTACCCAATAAGCATTTCCACATTTTATCTGGTTATTCAAAATTATCGTTCCTCTACCTTCAACTGGACAAGGTGTGTCATTACCCATTCTTACTGAACCACCTTTATAGTATTCAAAAGTCTCAAACTTTTTCTTATCACCGGTCATATGGTGAGTGCAGCCAATATCAATGATCCCGACATCATTTTTACTAACCTTAGATATGAGTGCATTTTCTACATACCATTCGTCATCATCGTCTGAATCATCTTTTACTGCTACAAACACCATCTCGATGTCTTCATCAGATTCGGTGTCAGTATCATCATGTTTGAATTTTGCTAGGTAGCTGGTCTTCTTTCCTTTGTCCTTGTAGTCTCGGGTATCTCTTTTTTTTTAATTGTCGGTAGCTTTTGTAATCACCACTGTCAGACTTATTAAATGATCTGTCATATTTTCTTCTATCGGTACATCTTGCAGCAAAGTGGCCAATCTCTTTACAATTAAAACAAACAAGTGGTAATTTACCTTTGTATTTACCTTTGCCTCTTTGCATTCTTCTAGCCATAAGTGATTCAATTTCATCAAGATTTTATTCTTCACTTTCACTATCACTTATTCTCATAGAAGTTTTGAATGTAGACTCTATGTTTGGTAAGACACTATTATCAAAGTTATTCATCTCAAATGAAATCAGTCTTCCAATCAAACTGTCTAGAGTAACATTGCTATTTGCTACT
>MU220882.1:350523-360745 GCA_018584345.1 Thuja plicata | reverse complement strand
AGTACACCTCCAACTCCTCGAATAGCATTGACTACCTCTTTGATTCTTGTGTTGTACTAAGTGATGTTTTCACCTTCTTTCATTTTGAGATCATCAAACTTTCCTCTAAGGCTTTTTGCCTTGGCTCTCAAAATATTTTTGTCACCACCATGTACAAGCATCAATTTGTCCCACATCTGCTTTGTAGTCTTGCAGGTTTGACATCTTCAAATTCAGCATCGGAGAGTGAGGAAGCAAGTTCTATCGTCATGAAATTGTGCTCATGCTTCTCCCTCATTTGTTCAACTATTGGTGCTCCTATGGGCAACACATATTTAGTATCTAAGTATTGAGTAACATCATTACCAATACCTAATAAGTGGAGTCTTATTTTTCTCTTCCATGAAGAAAAATTATCTTTATTCAACTTGGGCACATCTGGACTGTTCATCTTGTGATCTTTAGCTTAGGTCTTGAAACCCTCCTTCTAAGCACACAAGCTCTGATACCAATTGTTAGTAATAACTGAGAGGGGGGGGTGAATCAGTGGCCTCAAAAATTAATCCTTAAATCAATCCTTAAAACTCATAACCACTAATTATGTCTCAATTTATCTTCTGTCCTACAAGATGTATGCCTTGAAATACTTTAATCAATTCTCTACTTGTCGGATTACTTTGTTAATATATCTTTTGTATGATTACCGATAAGCAGTAAACTATTTACCGAAACACAGTAAATATGTAGGGTATACCGATCAATCCAGAAATGCATATGTGAAATGTAAAATAGTAAAGTAATAAACCATAAACACATAACACAAGGATTTTTATGTGGAAAACCCTGTTAAGGGAAAAACCATTGGGACTGGTACCCCAAATTTTCACTCTTCTGAAGTGAGCTCTGTTAGGAGCCAACCCTGTTAAAGGTTACAAACACACTGTTAGGTGTGATCTTTTTAGAGGATTTAGAAACAGTTTGTCAACTAGTATCTGACATATAATGCTACTATCCTTGATCAAACTCTCTTGGCCTGTCAATAGGTATCGGGCATATCCAATACTACTTTTGTGATCAAACTTTTTGATACTCCTTGGGATGTATCTCAATTGTAAAAGAATTTTAAGTCCTTCTCAGTTAAGAGGATTTATGCTTCAATGGTTAAACTGAAACACTAATGATCTGTTCATACATACAACTCAATTGCAGATTTTCAGATCTATTGTAAGTCCATTACCTCTCTGATCAATATAATCACTTATACCTTTGCTCCACACTGTTCTTCTCTATGATGTTTGTCTCGTTGTTTGTCGGTGTCTGCGGAATCTAGCTCTTTCCTCAGCTTGTTGATCAGGACTGAATCAAGACTTTCTTATCCAGATTTTATTTAGCATCTTTCCTTTATTCTCTTGTTCACCCCACAATTCGTAATGAATTGGGTTTGTCTCTATATAGACATGATTTCCCCTTTTCTTGGATTTCTTGATTCTTGGCGTGTTCCACAATTCTCGCGAATAGATTTAAAGCAAACTCCTGATTTATCTCATAGAGAAATTCTTAACAACTGGAAAAATCAGTTTTAAATCAATTACTTATCTCCAGCTTTATCTAGATGATTAAAACAATGATAAGTATCCGTTAATTCTATTTTTAGCTTCTTGACAGCTAAGCATTTTGTCATTTTCTGAACTCTTTGTTCTGTCGATCAACACATTAGTTAGTCATCGGTGATAACTGACTGTTCCATCGGTGTGACTTCAGTTGTCATCGGGATCTTCGTCCTTGTCTTCTCCGTCGGGCAACACTAGAATTATTTTTGTCGGGTTACTCTATGTTTTGCTCATTGGGAAACACTGTAACTCTGCTCGTCGGTAGTGTTGTGCATTAGCTCATCAGGTAACACTGTGACTCTGCTCTTTCACTCTGACCGTCGATGTGCACTCTGTTGGTGTATGCAATCACTTAGTGAATACTTGACTTGTATGCATTACTGATAGCATAGTCTTGATTCATCGGTTCTTTGAAGTCTTTGGCAGTATTTCCATGACCATACAGATTATATCAAGTTGACATCAATGACAATACAATACATTAACTGATTTAATGTCTTGCATGATCATCAACTTAACATCTTCAAACATTCAATCAGTTACATGTCATCTTATCCATACTAAGACATTCCCATGGTCTATTTGGGAATGGAATGGGTTGATACAACCCTGCATTTGATGAAGTTCCCTTAGCTTTCTGACAGACAATACAAGTCTCTATATATCTCTTAATTTCCTTGTTTATCTTGGGCCTGTAATAATATCTTTGAACCAATTATAAGGTCTTATTAACACCAAAATGTCAACTAAGTGATCCATTGTGCTTCTCTTGGATTAGGTTCTCTCTCATTGAACCTCTAGGAACACAAAGTTTCCCTCCCCTAAACAAAAGACCTTGTTGAAGAGTAAATTCATAATACTTAGTGTGAAAATGGTTTTGAAAGTCTTTGGATACCTTATAAGCAGCTAAGAAGTCTTCATCATCTAGGTAAAGCTCCTTGAAACTGTCTATACCAATGCTTCGTAACTGTATTTCTTGGACTATCAACAATATTTTTTCTCAATGCATCTGCTACCTTGTTTTGTTTCCATTTATTATTCTTTATAGTGAATGTGTAGGCTTGAATGTGTTCTACCCACTTCATGTGCTTGTGACTTAACTTGTCTTGTGAGTTTAGAAAGATTAAATCTTGATTATCTATATATACTACAAATTCTTTAGGAAGGAGGTAGTGCCTGTATTTTCGCAAGGCTTGAACCAATGCATACAAATCCAATTCATATGAGTACTTATTTTTTGCATCACTTAGCTTTTCACTATAGAAGGCCACTGGTTTGTCTTCCTGACTTAGGACTGCTCCTATAGCAATGTTGCTACCATCACACTCAACAGTGAATAACTTCTCAAAAATAGGAAGTAGCAAGATTGGTTGGGTAGCTATCTTTTTCTTCATAGTCTCAAATCCCCTATTGGCTTGCTCATTCCACTGAAACTTAGTCTTCATGCCTCTCTTTATTGTGTTTAAGATTGGTGCACATATCCCACTGAAATCTCTGATGAACTTCCTATAAAATTGTGTCAAACCATGGGAGTTCCTTAGTACTGTAGCAGAATTAGGTGTAGGCCAATTTATGATTTCTTCCACCTTTCTAGTATCCATTTTCAAGTTCCCTTCTGATATAACAAAACCAAGGTACACCAACTCTTGTTTCATGAACTCACATTTATCCAAGTTGATTGTTAGCTTCTCCTCATACAATCTTTGTAAAACCATCTGCAAATGTTTAAGGTGGTCTTCATTTGTCTTACTAAAAATATAAATATCATCTAGATACACCACAACCCACTTACCAATCAAGTCCTTTAATACTGCGTTCATTAGCCTCATAAAGGTTATTAGGGCATTAGACAACCCAAAGGGCATAACTAACCACTCATAGAGGCCTTTTGTGGTCTTAAAATCCGTTTTCCACCCATCCCCCTCCTTGACTCTGATTTGGTGGTACCCACTCTTAAGATCAATTTTGGTAAAATAATTGGCTCCTCCTAGACAATCCATTAAGTCTTCCATCCTTGGGATTGGGAAGCTATACCTTATGGTGATTCTATTAATGGCTCTAGAATCTGTACACAACCTCAAAGTACCACCTTTCTTTGGGGATAGGACAGTGGGGATTGCACAAGGGCTTATGCTCTTCCTAATTAGGCCTTGGTCAAGAAGCTTTTGGATTTGTTTGGCAATCTTTGCATTGTGTTGTGGGGTCCTAGAATGAAGTCAATTTTATGGATAATGGCTCTCTCAAGTGTTGTTTGTCCATCACTATCTCCTTATACTGGTTCAGTAGCTCTTGTACCTCTATGGGCACTTCCACGTTCTTGTCCACCTTTTCCCACTTAGGTTTCAACACCAATTAAAATTCCACTCCTTCACCTTCTTCTAGTGTATTCAAGAATTCATTTTCTCCCACTAAGAGTACATTAGGACATGTTGTCTTCACTTCCCCTTCTTCTAAGATTGACTGAATTTTAAAAGTGACTCCATATTTTTTGAAAGAGTATGAATTTTTAGCTCCATCATGAAGATCTTGTCTATCAAACTGTCAAGGTCTTCCCAACAATAGATGACAAGCATCCATGGGCAAGACATCACACAACACTCTATCCTTATATCTCGCTATTGTGAACTCTACCCAAGCTTGCTCATTTACTAACCCATGTTGGTCTTTATTAAACCAGGTCACCCTATAGCGGTTAGTATGTGGGATTCTTTTCAACTTTAGCTTATCAACAGCTTCAATGGAAATAATGTTATCATTAGATCTTGATAAATTTGAAAACCTTACCTAAGATCTTTTACTTAACTTTGAATAGAGAGCTCATTTGGCTTGGCTCTTCTCGGACTGGTTCTTTAAGGAGTGTCCTTCTGATCATACGATTCTCCCCTATCTATGAATCCAATGCCACCTTTGTTGTCTTCTTTTATCCCGGCAACCATCTTCCACGTGTCGCCCTCTAATTAGTTGGGACCTCTACCATCTCACTATCCTACTTGGCCCTGCCAAATGTCAGTCTGCCACATGTCAGCCAGCCGCAATGTTGTGATCTGACTAGACCTGTCATGACTCAGATCACGACATAGCGCCCTGCCGACATTTGTCACTACGCAGAACCCTTTGCCATGTCATCTCTATACAAGCCCACAAAATTGCCTCCATGTCTGCTAGATGGCCGCCACTAACCCCCATCTAACTGCTTGACCACTAACAACTTGGCCAAAAAGCCATGTTCCTTTCAGCACTTAACCACTGCGAGTTTGGATATAAAAACATTAGGTTCTTTCGCTGCGTCGCCAATGTGGGATAAAAGATCTAGAACGTTTCAAAACAAAAGACAGACTAATGAAGGCACCATGAATTATGATTGTTTCCAACCCCTTTTTACTGCATAGAGACCATCCAAAGGAAACACAACTCAACTTTCTCATTCCTCTGCAACCTTCTCACGTGAGATAAAGATAAGATATCCTCTGCAACTAAATATTTTTGCCATGAAAGAAGTTTGAAGCTCTACAAAAGCTTAAAATGGTACTCACAGAAATGAGTACTAACAGATCCTACATCAAAAGAAGAGCCTACAAAGAAAAGACCTAAAACTGACTTAGGTAAGCAATACTATTCTGCAAATGATGCAATTAAGAATATGAAAGTTCATGGGATTTTGGTTCAATTAAAAAGATATTACAATAGATATGAAGAAGAAAATAAACTGATTGAAGGAGTTATTTTCTACTTGAACAAGTATAATAGAGCCTTGGTTGAATTGAAAGGAGAGTATCTAGATGAACTCTTAAAAATTTTGGAAGGAAGAAGACTCATGGCACAACAAAAGGAAAAGGAAATAAGATAAATAATCTTATTGAAACTTTGACCAGTGATTGTTATGGATGAAATTGACAAAATACTTGAACTAGAAAAGGAGTTCCGAAGAAAGACAAGAATTAACAAATTTATGACCAGAAATATTAATGACATAATGGAGGAGACTGAGAATGTGTTTACAAAGCTTCTAATAGATAACAAAATTGATGTTTCTATGAAGGACAGTGAGAAGGAAACACATGTTGAATGCTTAGATACTGTGGGTACATATTATCAAACAACAAAGGAAGAGCCAAACGTATTTATTGCAAGAGTTGCTATTAAATTTTTAGTACAACCTATACTAGACAATGAAGGAAAGACTCATGTTATTCCTATGACCCTATCTAAAAATGATTGTCATTGGTGAGGAAAAGGATAATGTTGAACAAGTTGGATATGATGTTCTAATGACTGATGATGTAAAAAAATATGTTCTGATTAAGTAAAAACAAGATTTGAAAGGTCCCGAAACCTTGAACAAAAGCAGCAAAAGATAGGTCAAAGAAAGACCAAAAAATAACTGTGGATCCCCACCAAACAAGCCAAAGGAACTAACCATAGTTCCAACAAAAAAGAAAAAGGCCCAATCAGCCAAAAACAAGGCAATCAAGATTTACATTTTTGCCCATCTTTATGTGAATGTAAGTTCATATCAAATGAAGGAGTAGAAGACTTAACTTTTTTTTCCCTTAACTGTTGTCCATCCATCCTCCACCTTGCCAACATCCTTCTTCCAGTCCAAAGAGGAACTTGAAGAGCCCTCTAAAGGGCAGGTCACAATCCCAGCCACAGTAGAGGCAGGACTGGCACCACTATCAAACCCAAAGATTCTCCTAGGAGAACCATGACCAGCACAACCAAGAGCACCAGAAGACAAAAGCGTTGAACCAAGGACAACATCATCGTTCTCCACAGGGACAGCACTAGCAACACCAGAAGGGACAGCATCAGAGACAACAATAGTAGCTACAAAGACAACATAAGCAGCAGTAGATACATCATTAGAATCTCCAGCCAGAGCTTGATCATTCTGAGGAGGACAGGCAGTCGATCCCCCATCCATGGAATCTTTACGAACCGTATAATGTTTTCTAGAAGCCCCCAACCACCAAGAAGGTGATTTCTTCGATTTAATTTTATCAGATGTACACCACACAACAAGATGGCTAGTCTTGTGGCAACTCCTACATCTGAAAGGGATACCTTTGTAATCAAGATTCTGAGTCCAAGAGCCCAAAGAAGAGGCCAGAGTGATCTTCTCAGGGAGACCCTTGGAAACGTCCATCTCCACAAGAATACAAGCATACTTCGTCTTAAAAATTTTAGAGGAGTGCATATCTACCATCTGAAAATCCCCAAGAGCCTCACCCACCGATTCCAAAACAGAATCCATCCATAGATGAAGGGGAAGATTCGGCAATCTAACCCATAAGGGTATCTTATTAAAGGACTCAGAGAGAGGATCAAACCCCTGATACCAAGGTTTGGCCATCAAAGGGAAGTGCTCCTCCCAAGAGAAACAACAGTCACACAAAATAGTCTTCCTATCTGCAGCATTATCAAACTTTAAAATTAAAAACCCCCTTACCACAGGGTATATCTGAGCATCATCAGTTAATAATGGTTCCCAATGTTCGGAAATCCAAGCATGCAACTGAGAAAGAGAGGGCCAAAAACCCCTAAAACGAAAGATAGCAGCATTGGAAGAAAAATCTTCCGCAGTTTTTTAAATCTCATCAATAGTATCAGTATCAAGATTGAAGACAATAGGGTTACTTACAGAAATAGGCACCACAGGAGGAGAGGAACGGTTACCTCCTCTCCTAGCAAATGCCTGGCCATGGATCCCTGCTTCAAAGGCAGCCACATCAGCAAAGGAAAGCGCAGGTTTGAGAACAGCAGTGTCAGACGCCAATGAACCCCCTCCATTCGGCAATGAAGAAAACACCCCAAATGAAGCCTCTTCCAAATAGGAGGCAACAACAGTGGCAACGGGAGAAGGCCCTCGCCCAACAGAGGCAACTGTGGAGCCAACAGGTCCTGAGCGGAAGGAAATCCCCTTTGGATGGGAGATGACAGCAGTAGAGGAAACCGAAACATTTGAAATCCCCTTTGGGCGGGAGATGACAGCAGCAGAGGAAACCACAGGAGGCATCGCGCAGGTGTTTAAAAAAATATGTTGAGAACCAAGAGGGTAATGATAAAGATAAGGAAGTCGACAAGGGTGCAGATTAAACTGATGAGGTGATGGAAGAAAGAGTTTCTATTAAAAAAGTTGTGAAAGTTGAGGCAAGAGACATTGTGAAGGTAGTGGAAGAATTTCTTGAAAAAGATAAGTGACATTGATGATATTATTATTCAACATCATATTTAATTAGACTCATTGAGTCTTGTGTAGATGATGCTACTATATTCAGTGGCTCAGGCCAAACAAGAAAACAAATTTTGAAAAGTCACATGAAGGACAATGAGCTTTTAGCATTGGCATCGGATGTGTTAGTAAATATGATGCCAACCTATGATTGAGATCAGAATGATTCCCTATCATGTTAGGTAGAAGGATTACTAAATATTGTTGACTCTCATTTTCATTCTTTGAAGGATTCAACTTTGGTTGAGGTGAGGAATGAGTTTGACAAAAGAAGATATGATGAGTTGATTTCCATGATTGCATAAGATAAAACATCTCTAGGGATTGGTATTAAGTAGTTGAAGAATTCTCTAACCAAAGGTGGAAACATCTTTAGAGAATGTATTGATTATTTGAAGTGTGTTGCTGGCATTGAAAATATCACAAGGGAAAGTGAGGATGAGTTGTACAAGTTGTCTAAATCATATGATCCTTCGAAAACTTTAGCCTCTAGTTATGTAGTACAAGTTATATCTTTGAATGACAAGATCATGACACTTATTGTTGAAAAGGACAAGGTTAAAGGGAGGATCAGTGAACTTCAAAGCCATATTTCACCGAAGTTGGACATCTTGTTCAATGGCCTAAAGGATGCAGAGGCAGCCTATTCACATCCTGATGCATCAAATCTTGTAGTTGTAGAGAAGCTAGCATATGCACTTTGTGGATGGATTGAGATAGTTGAGAGCATGAAGAAGAGTTGGGATATCAAGTTTTCTTCTATGAGAAATACATTCTCAGATATTTTCAAAATTTTGTAGGTATATTCTACATACTTGTATATACCGAAGATATATAGGATTTTGGTAGAACAATTTTGTTTTGTTTTGTTTTTTACCTTTTTCATTGATGTCAAAGGGAGAGAGATAAGGAGTGAAAAAAGAACTATTCAGCTTAGGGGGAGCACAAAGTTTTGGTTAGGGAGAAATATTATTAGAGTTTGGCAGTTTGGCATTTTGTTTGGACACTTAATCATTTTTCACTAAGTGTTTCCATCAATGGCAAAGGGGGATATTGTTGGAAAGAGACACTGATATGGATGGTTTTTATGTTGTCACTGATGGAAAATATACAAGATTGTTATGGCCACTTGTCACATTTTGGAGTTACCGAAGGTTAGAATGAAGATTTGGCTAAGTGTGGAAAAAATGACATTGGATACAGGGATCGATAAATGGTTCGGTATAGACAGGTACAATGGAGTTTTGGTCAACAAACCTAGGAGAAGTTTCAGTAAGGTATACTCTACCTTGGTCTACATTTGCATCAGTTAATATTATCTGATGTTTGTGTTGGCAAGTTGACTTCCTGAGGAAGCATGACTTATTTTGTGTTGTCAATCATGGCAACAAAGTCATACTAAGTTTCTGTCCAAGATAACTTAGAAGATAAAATGACTAAGTACAGAATACAGAGCAGTCAGACAGATACAGTGATCAGCACATCAGCGTGCATGTTAGAGACCACACCAGATCAGGCGTGCTTAGATATATACTCTATGGTGTGTGTATATGCTATATCCAAACGTGCAAGGTACAGAACATCAGTACGGAAAAGATACAAACAGATTAGTACACTGCAGTCCAGGAAACAGTTCAGAATACAAAGTACAGAAGCTGACTACTGTTTTGATCAGCGAGTATTATTTTGTGATGCTAAGGCTAAGCGCCTTTAGTTATAAATTTGTTATGATGTAATTAATGTTATTGTAAACACGCTTGAGCCGACTTGTTCAGAAGCGTTGTATATTTTGTTAAGAGGCCGACTAAGTGTTATATTTTGGGTCGCGCCTATTCGTTTGTAAAGATATAAGTATGTAATGTAATGTTATGTTGCAGCGTGCAAGAGAAGTCGATAATTATGTAAGAAGAAGTTATAGAGGGAAAGTATAATGAAGTTAGAAGATGATATAGCTCTTTGAAGGAGTAAGAGCATCCACGCATACACGGAACTGAACAGACAACAATGTCACTACAGCAGTTCATTTTTGATATAGTGCATATCAACATTCAGAGGGTTGTAGCCTTCATATTATTTGGGCAGTGAGCCTAGGAAGTGAGCCACCACCCCTAATAGGGTTTTTGTAAAAGACTCCTAACAGGGTCCGACCCTTAACCAGGTCATTGTACTCAATTTGTAAAGACTGCTTCTAACAAGGCAAAGGAGCTTTAACAGGTTCATTATACCTAGTACAATATTTTGTGGGTACTAATCCCCACCGGAGTTTTCCTCTAATCAAGGTTCTCCGTAATCATATCTTGTGTTATGTGTTCACGTGTTATGTTTCTTTGGATGCACATTTGATTTATGTTTAATTGGCTGAAATATAATCAAACAAGATAAACACTGATTCACCCCCCCC
>MU220882.1:326937-346905 GCA_018584345.1 Thuja plicata | reverse complement strand
AATCAAACAAGATAAACACTGATTAACCCCCCCCCCCCTCTCAGTGTTTCCAACAGTTTGAGTTATGGTATTCTGAGTATCGGTTATACAGAGAACAATGAAGAACAATGACAATATGTTGATGGATAAATCAGTGATCCTAACAGATCGATGATTTGATCAGTTTGAGAGTTGTAAATGATAGAGTCGACATGTATGATGATAACTATGATTTGTTTCAAGGTTAGGAACACATTTTGAACTTGGATTTGGCCGACACTTCACATGTTATTTATATTGTTCTTAAGGTCGACTAATGGACATATTATCTTTACAAATGGATATATAAGATCAATTTTTGGTGATGATTTCATATAGTGATGGTTAGATATGATATATATACATGTTATGTGTGCAAAGGATCAGTAATCAGAGGTTTAATTGGCAATTGAGCATAATTATGTTGCACTTACATGGAACTGTACATGCATAATTGATGCTACTTCTCAGTTTAGTTTTGTTGGATTTTTGTTCAATTATTTTGTATCCCAAAGAGTCTTTATATGTTGTAATATGAGCAATGAGCTCTAGATTGTAAGCTTGAATGCATGTGCATTCTGCTTATGTACTCAAACCTTTAATAGGGTTATTATTTTTGTAGAAGTAATTACTTGTGGGATCATCCCCACCGTGGTTTTCCTTAACCATGTTTCCATACAAAAATCATGGTGTTATAATGTTGTGGATATTTTTTTTATGCTTCTTTTGTTTACTTTTAGTTATAATTGGTTTATGGTTGTGTAATTATCTTAATAAGGTAGTTAAGTTTGGAACATTGATTCACCCTCCCCTTCTCAGTGTCCCTCAATCCTAACATTCCTTACAACAATCATGGACTACAATCCAAAAATCATGAATTGAATAATGACATCTTTAACATGCCTGGCTCAGTTTCATTGAATTACAGATACAATTGTCTTTTCCACACCAAATATCTACCTCAATTACAGATTCCAGTCATACGTACCTCAACTTATTCTCACAGGGTCGGCCAGGGACCTAAATTATAAAATTTCAATAATACATGGTACAATATTGAATGTGAACTAATGAATATTTGTCTAAGACATAACATGGTCCCAAATCTCCATCCTTGAACATGAAAAGCATCCATAAGTCATGCCTTGAACATCTACAACACGTTATACCACCAAGTCATCCAAGAACATGAAAAATACAAACTTACCAAATGTGATCACCTCGATCAATGTGAACCACAACACAATAGGAGCAAGATCTAGAAACATCTACAATCATTAAGAATAACCTTAGGAACATCCACATCAACTCTAATCTCTAAATTCATCAGAATCTCCTCAAGAACATAATAGTAACCTCTGTCAATCAAGAAACATTGCTTGCAAACCTCCAAATCACAAACCAATCAAGTTGAGGACACACATCAATGTCCCAAATATGTCACATACATGTTGGTTGTCATTGCACCAAAAGATTGACCTATTAATGCTTAATACAACCACTTGACTTATATAAGCACGGAATGCGATTAAGCCATGTCAGGAACCACCATTGCGCTGCACAACACAACAAGACCAAGGGTACACACCTTGTAATTATCCCCCCCAATACAAGCGTGGGGTTCAAATCCGTGAACTCAACTCTGATACCAATTGTTGGTTGCCATTGTACCAAAAGATTGATCTATTAATGCCTTATACAACCACTTGACTTATAAAAGCATGGGAGGTGGTTAAGCCATGTCATTAACCACCATTGCACTACACAACACAAGGAGACCAATGGCACACACCTTGCAACAATACTAAAATATTACAATGTCAAACCATACCGAACCAAATTCTAAAAAATTGCCGCCATTTAACATCCAAAAATACCAGTCTCAACGCAGAAACCAATAACTCATCGAAATCGCTATGTAAACCTCTGAGAGTTGAACTGAATCAACTAAATATGTCCACATTCATAAATAATCAACAGACCGTATGTACCAAACGAAACATCTCACTAAACATCATAGGAACACTATCTCAAATAGTAGAAATATTTTGACATCAATGACAAAACCTTAATGTCAACACATACATGCACAATATTCCAACACACACTCTCCCCTTAAACACTAGTACACTATTGATTAGGTGGTAGAAGATTTTTCTTCATTTTCTCCAATCAAGGGGGCCCCGCTTAATCTTTCTCCAATAAATTTGTTATCTTCTTTTGATATTTCTCTCTCCCTTGAGAAGGATACATGGGATCAAAGATGTAGTCTAGAATTACACAAATATGAGCACACTCCATGGGATTTCTTATTAAATCAAGAAATGCAGTCTCGGGATTCTAAATCTCTCTTTTCAGAAGATAAGGAATTTGATTCTTCTTCCCCAATGGGAGTTAAAGAGCTAGTTGCTCCAACTGGTTCTTACAAGGTAGCTTTGAAAAAAATGGAGAGTATAATTTATAATTTTTATGAGGAAGCTCAACATAGTATTTTAGAGTTGGATGATCAGGTTCTCAAAGAAGATAGTGGAGAAACTATTCCTTTTCCCATTTCTCAATTGGATAATTTGAGAGATATGGATATTACACCTCTTAAACCCAAAAGGGGCATGCCTTTGGGTAGCTTGAAAATAAATTAGGAAACAGTTGTTGGCATTCAACTAACCTTAGCCCAAAGTTACAAATTAGATAAGAGAAATTTGTCTAGGATTTTGGAGATAGATCATAAGAAAGGATCCCAATCAATACCAACCACTAAAAGGAAAAAAACACTCGCTCCCTTAGGCACAAGGGAGAAAGAGAATAATCAGTTATGAAGTCTTGACAGGAAAACAAAGTATTCTTGAAAATTTATCGAAGAGTTGGATCAAATAGTTTCCCTAACTCAAAATGAGGATTATTAGTTGGAATGTTAGGGGCCTCAACACCCCTAAAAAGAGATGCTTTATTAAGAATCGTCTAGAAAACTCATCCTTTGATATTATTCTCCCTCAAGAAACTAATTTTTCAGTGAATGCAACTGAAAGTGTGTTAAATTCTTGGGCTAGATGGAGAAGTTTGTTAATCCTAGTTAGAGGTGCCTTAGGGGGTCTTTCTATGCTATGGCTTCTAGGCACTATGAATTTAGAGAAGGCGGTTTCTTTGGATAATTGGATGTTAGTGTCAATCACATGGTTATACACCAACCAAACCTTCTAGAACTTCAATGTCTATGGCCTTGTATGCACACTTCAAAAATAGTCCCCTTGGGAAAAAAAATGTCTCTTCCCTCATCTTTAAGATGAATTGGTCATCATGGGTGGCGAATTCAATTCTATTATAAAAACCACTTGAAAATGGGTGGAATAATACTCCCCATCAAGATGATGGAGGACTGTAAAGAATTCATAAACAAAAATCACTTTCTAGATTGTCTTCCAAGTAATGGGAATTTCACTTGGACAAATAAAAGACAAGATTTTCACCAGATTGTAGAGAGACTAGATAGATTTTTATTATCAAATTCATGGCTCACGTCACCCCTTGTCTTCTCCTCCACCATTCTCCCTCTCTTTGAAACTAAGCACTTCCCAATCACATTGGATACTACTTTGAAAAGGTCTTTGTTTAAATCCTCATTAAAATTTGAAACTATGTGGTTTTGAGAGAACTTCTTTGTGATAAATTTGGAGGATTGGTGGAAAAAAACTTCATTCACTCAGGGTTCTAAGATGTTCCAACTACGTAATAAATTGATATTCCTAAAAGGAAATATCAAAGATTAGAATGTGCACGATTTTAAAAATATTTTTTCCAAAAACAAAGATAGGGTTCTTGGGGATTTATCTGTACTAAATTAAATAGTCATCTCAAAAGGAATGGATAACAACTCCTTTGAAAGGGAGAAGATCCTAAAATTTTAATTGGAAGAGATCCTTTCTCATGAAGAGCAATACTAGAAATAGAAATCTATAAGTGTGGTTGGAAAATGTAGATAGAAACACTAAATTCTTCCATGCAGCCACTAAAGCTAGAATTCATATCAACAAATATTGAACATTACCTCAAAGGCGGGTGTGCAACTTTAAAAATAGAAAGATATAAAGTCGGAAGCCCTTCAATTCTTTAAGAATATCCTCTCCTCACATAGCTCATAACCTGAATGCTCCTTCCTATATATCCTTGATGACATTCCAAGATTGATCATTGTACAACATAACAAAATGTTAAAGGTATAATTTTCATTACAAGAGGTTTGGAATGTAGTGTTTTCTAGGGCCCCTGATAAGGCTTTGGGGTCAGATGGATTCACTATGAAATTATTTGGAATTTTTTGGAAGAGAAATTCAATTGGATTTGGAGGAAGCTAGAAGAAACACATGTAGTTAAAGAAATTTTATTGCATTCACATAGATATCATTCCCAAGAAGAAATCCCTTACTAAATTTATTGACTTTTGTCCCATATCCCTTTGTAACACCATTTATAATATGTTTACAAACTCGATGAGATTGGAAAATATTTTTCCATTTCTGCAATCAAAATAATAAGGGGGTTTTGTCCCAGGAAAAGAGACCCTTGAAGGCGCAATTATGGCACCTGAATTATTGCACTTGATTAATGAGGAAAAGATCCCAGCAATGGCCTTAAAGATTACTATGAAAAAATCCTATGACATGGTTAAGTGGGATTTCTTATTGTATCTATTGATAAAATTAGGCTTCTCACATTGTTGGTGCAAGTGGATCCTTGCATTTTTGGAACCAGTTTCTCATCTTTGATCAATGGCTCTATGTGGGGTTTGTTTTCTTCCACGCAAAGAATTAGTCAAGGAGATCCCCTCTCTCCATTCTTGTTTATCCTTCTATTAGATGGTTTTAGCTAATTTATCAATGTAGAAAAGGCTAGAAACTCTTGGAGAGGCATCAAGATAGTCGATGGCCCTTTCTCTTTCACTCACTACCTTTTTGCAAATGACACACTTCTAATGGGAAAAGCACCCATTACAGAAGATGTTGTCTTGAAGAAATTTTTAACTTCCTATCTTACAGCTTCGGGGTAGGTTCTAAATAAGGATAAATCAAAATTATTCTTTTTTAATGTTTCTCCTTTGGTTTAGGAATGTTTGCAGAAGTTTTGGGACTTCAAGCTTGAAGTGCTACCTTGTAAATATTTGGGCATCCCGCTCTTTAGGGGAAAGATGTCAAACAATTTTTGGAATGACATTCAAGAATCAATTAAGAATGTAGTTTCATCCTAGAAAAATAAGTGCCTTTCTCTCTCTAGGAAAATTACAATGATTATAGAAATCTTAATGTGATTCACATTTATATGATCTCAGTTCTTAGTATGCCTAAAGTTGTCTCAGACAAAATTCAGATCCTCCATAACTTTCTACGGAATGAAAACATGTATAAAAAGAACAGGATCCCTCTCCTAGCTTGGGATAAGGTTTTCTCATTAACAGAAGTAGGGTGATTAGGAATTTAGAATAAGAAAATGCAAAATTAATCTCTAGGGGAAAATTTGTTTTGGAAATTTTATTCACACTTTGAATCTAAATGGTGCAAAGTCCTCCGACACAAGTATTTAGATTCAATGGAAAAAGAAAGGATCTTCACTTGGAGAAATCTACCAAAAGGTACAGTTTTTTGGAACTTCATCTCTTGCAAGAAGTTCATACTATCACATCTATCTTGGGTCATCAACAATCGGGAGAAGGAAAACTTTTGATAGGATGTATGGAATGTTCATCCAATTTTGAACAATTTAGGTGACTAGAAACCTTTGGAGTCAATTTTGAAGATAAATTGGGGTGCGAAAGTTAAAGATTATTTCACTTTTGATTGTCCATCGATCCTCTTTAAAGCTCCTTTGTAATCTTTGGAATTCCTCCCCCTTCCTTAGATCATGGTAGAATCCCTAAATTTTGAGAAATTAAAGAGACAAAAAAAATCTTTGAAGAGGAAAATAGTAATCTGGATAATTCTAAATCAAGTATTTATTCAATGAATGAGGATAATAATACTCTACAACAATCATCTCAAACTCCTTCTACATGGCCAAATCATTTACGTTGGGAACCAAAGTATCTTTCTAAAGCTAGGGTCTTTGCACAATTGGCAATCAAAGATATAATTTTAATAGAAATGAGGCTTCACGGATTAGGAGTTACTCCTCTTTAAATGTGTATTGTGTGATAAAGCTTATGAAACTTCTGACTATCTATATTTGCAATGCAAGTTTACAAATCTTATATGGAAATGGATTCAAAATAAACTATTTTGGGAATAACCTCTTCATAATAAGTTGCTCAATCACTTCCAATCTTGGCCTATCCTTCATTCATCTTCAACTTGTTCTTGACTCTAGAAGATTGCTTCATACATTATTCTTTAGAAATTATGGCTAGAGAGAAATAACAATTTTTTCAAGGATCAAAAGATAAAGACTTCTCATATACTTTTAAAAAAAGAGCATTCAATATTTGAATCAGCTACGAACTTTTTGAACAAGGTTCCAAGCTCCCACAAATTCTTATCCTCCTAGGACCATGCTATCCTCAAATGTTGGCATTCCCTCAAGACCCTTCCAACACTAGGCTTGTTTGAATCTTGGCCTAAAGTCAACATATCAAAGGTTTGTTGGCTGCCTCCTTCGACGAAGTGGAACAACTAAATGTTGATGTGCCTCTAAGGGTAACCTAGGAATCTCAAGGGTTGGGGTTGTTCTCAGAGACTCTAAGTGAAAGGTTATAAAAGCAACCTACAAGTTCATATCTCATGCATTAAAAAATGTGGTTGAGTTCTCAATACTCATATTGGGACTATCATTGATAGACAAATGTGGAGTTTGCAACATATATTGAAGGATATTCTATGGTGGTCAACAGGGTTCTCTTTCTTCTCTCCACTCTAAACTGGCAGTTAAACTACTTCTTACAATAAGCACTTTTATTATTAAAAGTTTTGATAACTTTGACGTTTCACACTCCTATAGAGAAAATTTTGTAAATTGAGAAATAACAAAAAATGTAAATATGTTGAATGTCATAGCTTCCATTTGTAATGATGAGTTCTTTTGTTTTACTTAGCTTTCATCTTTTTGATTGGGTGGAACAGTGTGGTTAGCAAATTCAAATCAAAATTTTCAGTCTTTTGTAGCTTCTCTTGGGGATCAACACTTATATGCCATTTTTTCATTTCTAACATACAAATGTCAACTTTTCACTTCTAGCTCCTCATATTGGATATGGTGTTTGTCTTTTCATTCCTATGAAATCTTTGTCACTTTTGCAAATGTTGGTACTTAGGCTACATATGGAATATTTTCTTAGTGGATCAAAAGATTCAATATAGTTGGATCTTGTCTCTGGTTATCTCCTCAAGATTTGGATTTGCTTCACTCTCCTTATAGTCACATGGATGAGATTGGTAATGTTTATATTTTAAGATCTTATTTTCTTAGCACAAGATGATCCTTCACTCTGTCTGACCCTCAAATTTTTTATGTCAGGCCATCTCTTAATGGTGATCAGAGATGTGGTTCTTGTTTTAGATATCTTCATAGGTTTTTTTAAGGAGTGTACTTCCTTGTTCAAGTGTTGCATTCTCTTTTTATGTTTTTTTTGAGTGTTTATTTTTGTCTTATCTCAATTTGTCCCCTCATCTCTCTGTGTCGCTAGTTTTTTCTACTCGTCCTTGATCTTCCACATATACTCTTTTTTGGTCTCCCTACAATTATTTTTCTTTATTTCCTATTTGTTGGTCAATTCATGTCATCTTTTTGGAGTCTTGGCATACACTTTGTGTCGTCTTTGTTTTTCTTGTTTTGTGTAACTCTTTGGTTTTCCATTTGTCCTCTAGTCATCTCTTTACCATGTCGTTCTTCTTTGTATCTTTTGATAATTCCTTCTATCCTTTCCATTTTTATGCTTCATTTTTCTTCTCCTTTCCACAACACTAGGCCTTCCTTTCATCATGACAATCTCTTCTTCCAGCATTGTTTTTTGGCTCTATCATAGTTGTCCATGGAATTTCTTGTAAATGTGAAGTGAATTCTCTAGATGATGATTTTTTGGAAATACAGTGTCATAGACTATTTGAAACTAAAGAAAAATTTGTGTAAGAATTCATTCTTCTCATCTTGAAGTTCTAACATAAGGAAATGGGGTTATAATGTGTCATTAGAGCTCAAATTGTTGAACTAATGAAATAGGCACTATCTCCTTTATGTTGCATTGGAAGGAATATGATCCAATTAGGTGCAAAGGGGAATCAAGTGCTAAGTGGATACTATTGACGGGGGTTTGTGATCGGGTCCGCCAACAGACGTAAGTTGTCACCGGGTACTGGGGTACTAGCCAACTTCACCTGTAAAGGTTGTCTGGAGAAATGAGATTCTCTAGGCCTTCAAGCACGTGAGAGTCGGGTCTCGATGGTGCGGGAGCTAAGTTGGGCGCTGTGACTATTTTGTACGGGGGGATAGCTGGTTATCTCGGTTCGTCTTCTCCGGGGATTTAGGTAAGTGGGGTTTCCTGCAAGCACTCGTTAACTTAACCAAATAAACTTCAAAAGATAGGCCAGGGTTAGAACTATTCCATCTACCTATAGTCATGCAAATACATTCAAAACATCAACCATGCTCTAACATGCTACACTAAAATACTGAATACATACAGAACCATCAGTTCATACATATCCAATAGCGAGGGAAAAGAAGGTCGTTAATCTACTTAAAATATCAGAGCAAGGGACATAAGAAAAATACAGCACAAAAGAGTATTAACTCAGAGATCAAGAAACTAACAACAGCATTGCGAGAATCCTTCCTTCTTCATTAATGATTTTCCAGCATCACTAGTAAGTGCATCAACAATGGCTCCAAGGGAGCATCTATCTACTGAACTGCAGAAAAAACTAAGGAGCATTGAGCTCTGCAACCACTAGAAATGAAACTGAAATGCTCTAGCTATCGACTACAAAATCATCAATTTCGCCAACCCTTGGAATAAGGTCAGACTTATTATTTATACACAAAGTTGCCCTAAAATTAACCTAACCTACATTTACACTCAATCAATAAAATACAATTTTTGGTGGCCAGTACTACCTGTACCATGCTACAACCTCGAGAAGAGCAGAGGTTTGACATGTCAGAAGAATGAGACAAGAAAAGAGGTATGGAAGAATCGGCCTCGAGAAGAGAGCCAGAGGGAGAATAGAAGAAATCTGATCCCCCGGGGATCGAGGCTACATGCTTCATTAATGGAAAAGTAGCTCACTATCTCCGATGCGCCAGGTGTTATGTTCGAGTGGCACCTTGGGAAGACCACCCGTCAGAATCATCTCTCGAGTCGACATGCCCTACTAGAGTCACCTACTTTCTGACATCCTTATTAACCGTCTGACAATGATCGATCAGCTCCAGGGAGCCTGGACGCGAGTCATTGAAAAAATACAAAACTATGGATCTGGAACTTCGGGATCCGGGAGATTAAGCTCAAAGAATAAAGAATACAAAATATGTGCGGCAGATGGAATTCTCCAGACTCTGGAGAACCTTATTGCTCCTTGTTGTTTTTGAATGCTTCCAAAACTTGGCTTACGCCTTCTTCGTCTATATCTTTGATGATGTCCCATCGGCCGCGGACAACCTCCAGTTTCTCTTCAACTTCTCTGGCCCCGTTCTAGAATTCATCTACCATCTTCACGACATCATGTGTCCGAATCATCATCTTGGATAATCTTGATAACTTTCCCCTGTCAAAATCTCCAGCAACCGGATACATGGACTCCATTCGCTCGTCAAATTTGCAGAGGACATTCCTCCAGGGTGCATGTCTCGGTGGTGAAAGGATCGACTTGTGACACTCCGACCACAAATGCCTAGAATAGGACCAAGGGATATTGGGTCGCAGTCACCTGCTCTTTTAGGGCCTTAACCAGTTCCTTGCATACCTCAATTTTGAGGCCAAGTCTGGAGTACTAGGCCCGGAGAGAATCATATGATTCACTCCCAAAATCCTCGCCTCTGTGACGATTTCCTCTCTAGGGTTGAAAACTTCCTCCAACCCGGCCTTCCATTTTTCATACTTCTCCAAGTCCTTCTCCCATACAAGAGCGGAGCCATTTGCCTGGATGAGGAGAATGTTGATCTGGTATAGTTCCGGGAGGGACACCACTAGAAATTGTCTTATGGCGACTATCAGCTCGGTGACCCACCCGTCCACAGCCTGGGCTTTCTTTTTCATGGCCTTGAGAGAATCCACATCATCCCGTGCAAGCGATAATCCAGAGGTAGAAGCTTCCGGGTGGATCTCGACCAGAGGTTGTATAAGTTCCGCCAGAAGTGCGAGGAGATTTGCATTGGTCTCCTTTTCCTCCTTCAACTTTTGGCCTTGTTTGATATATCGGCACTCTACTACTTTGGTAGCCTCTCTCAGCAGGTCCAATTCACCCTGCTTATCTCTTCTCCCCAATGCCACTTTTTTAATAGTGTAATCTTCGGGCCTTACGGCCACTGCATCTACATCTGGAGGAGGTGTTGCGATTGTCGCAACCGCACTTCCAATTGGACCAGTCTAGAGGATATGGACTATCCGTGCCTTCTTAGCCTTCTGGGCCTCTGCATTTTGGGCCATCATCTCGGCCAAGGAGAGCGGAACGCCTGTTGTTACTGTCGGGGCCTTTCTCTTTCTTGACTCTACTAGCCATTGGGGCGGCTAGAGCGGCTTTTCTGTTAAGACCTGGGCATTTGGATCCCTTTTGGAATCTGGCCATGTGTTCCCAGGATCAACATTGTCCTCGGGCTCTTTCTCTCTTTCTTGTTCCTGTTCTTTCTCCTGCTCTCCGAAGGCCTCAATATTTTCTGACAGGTTGGTGTCCTCTTTCGTGATGTCTAAAGTTTCTTCTCCTTCGGTATCAACATCACCTATATTTTTGGGGATTTCCCTGTTCTTCTCAGCATCAGTTGGTTCAACGTTTATATCTTCAGGGATTTCCCCGTCTTTCTACTGCTGTTGTTCTTCGCCCTCATCAGTTTCATCTGTCGAAACATCTTCCTCCACTGGGACATCTTGTGGAGGTGGGTGAGGTCTCTAGCCAAAGTTTAACAATGCGGCCGCCTTTACCACCTCACCGAATGTACTCCGGGGCAACTAGTCCTCCGGAGCAACCAAAGGCGATTGCAGCGTGATGATTGGGGGTACGGTTGGTCCTGAGGGTCTGGTTTCCCCAACCATCGGTTGCTCATCTGTGCTTTGCCTTGGTTCATCCTCGGTCTTTTGGACCGGCATTTTCTCCCGCTCGAGCTCCCTTTGTATTTCTTCTCGGGCTTCCTGCTCTGCGGAAGCTTCTTGTTCCGGGACCTCTTCTTCGGCGGGGATATTTTCTTTCTCTTGGGTGGCGATCTCCTCCACCGCGTGATCTACATCCTCATAAAGGTTCATGAGCTCATCTGCCTCGAAGACATCATGGAACTCGTCATGTGGGGGAGAGGAATCAGAAATATTCTCGAGTTCGGGAGATTCCAAACTGACATCGACCGGAGGCAGGTCAAGTATACTGGAGCTAGCGGTTGCGCTTGGAGTGGGGGTCACCTTTTGCTTCTTACTCAGTAATGGGGCCCCGGTATCTAAAACACTTGTAGACCTCACCTCGGCGAGAGTCTACCTGCTCATCATTGCGGCCAACAACAGGGATCTCGCAGGGTGAGCAAATGCTACGGGAGTCACGAGGAGGCCGGAGGAAATTTGTGCGCTTATCTGTTGGCTCGCCAGCCTCGTTGACTCCATATGTTTTTGTAGTTGTATCATTATGGGGGTTGGACCCGAAGGAGGTACCCTGGCTGGGGTGTCTTCTTTCTCCTTCCCCTTTCTTCTGTTGGGTCCGGCAGTAGTAGTGAGCCTTCGAACGATTGGTCCCTTCTGGTGCTCCTGGGACACACCCGGGCAAAATAATTATGACTGGCCTCCAAAATGGGGTGGCATACTCCCTCGATCATTAAATCCTCTGGGGTGGCCAAATCCACCAAAGGGAGATCCAGCTTGTCTAATCCTTGCCCCTTGTATGCTGGGTCTTCTAGCGGCCCGTCATCTGAAAAACCCTTTGGAAAAGTCTGAAGGTCAAGTACCTTCATAAGTACTTTGAACATCTGTGAATGTTGGCAGGCCCGGAGGTCAAAATTGTCTTGGCAATCTACCCAAATATCTTCACTATCTGTAATATGTGGTGGGGAGGCCCAGGGGAGCGCCAAAGCTATTTTTCCAAGCAGATCAAAACCTTTTCTGGCATGGTTGAATTCGACCAACCCCAGACTCCTTAACTCATTATCTGCTTCCTTTGTTGCGGCCAGACTGCAAGTATAGTTCCCGCAAGAGACCGGGAACGGAACATTGGTGACCTTCACCGTGAAGCGGGCATGCAGCTCCAAAATCTACCAGCAAAACTCTAGAAGAATGATCTTATTCCCGCAATGCGGGGGAAGAAGATAGGGTTTCCCGGAGAAGCTGGTCACCCAAATATATGTGTGCTGCTGGAATTGAAGAAAATAATTTTCGTAGGTGCTCACCAGGTTCATCGCCTCTTGCGATAACCAGTATCTGAAATCCCGATTAAGTGTCAAAATGTTTTGGTAAACGAAGGCATCGTTTACCCTGCAAAAATTTGGGAAACTTAATTCCCACTGCACCTGGGGGATAATGATCCCATGGTGTAAGCTGGCCCGACCCATTCACGAGAATGTCCATTGTTTGCAAACCTGGAAAATTTGGTCTTTGTTGGGCCAGTGCCCACAGCACATATAATGTCATGTAGAACTTAGAACTCTAGACGACGGCCTTCAACTCCGTGTCCACGTGATTGGCTATAATAGCTGCCTAATTGAAAGTTTGGTTGCGGGTGGTGATGCAGTAAAGAAAGTAATACATCCATGCCGATAAATACTGGAAATGGGGTTGTCCGAAGATGCTACATAGAAAAATAATGCACGCCTAAATGGGCTCTTTGAAACCCCTGCGGGGAATTTCCAACTTCATCTTTTTATGGTCCCTCTTCGGGGACTTTAGCCACTGAGTTTTGAGGTATTGCCGGGAGATGAGAGCAGCCTCCTCAAATTATTGTAACGACTTGGCCCAGTTGATGATCACGAACCCCTTGAATTGTGGAATCCCCAGCCCCGAGGCAAAAGTTTTTGCGTCCAGATTGACAATTATCGCTGGATATTGTAATGGTCGGGGATCAGCAAGCAGAACAGTTCGAGTAGGTTCATTGTATAGTGTTGCCAGTTGAAGTATTAAATCTAATGATTGCACCGAGCAGGGAAACTTCATAGCCTTAATAATGCCAGAGGCGGCCAATTGAGTGGCCATACTATCTCCGTCGGCTTTCAGTTTGTATATGGCTTGAATTATGCCCTGTATTTCAGCCCAAAGTCCGAGCTTTGTGTCTATTATTTCCTGCATTTTGGAGTCCACCTTGGACCCCACGAGAATTCCCTCCTTCGAGTATTTGGAGGTCAATGGCAGCTTAGCCAGCATCTTTTCGGCCTTGGTCTTTGTGGCCGCCCGAGTGGAGGTAGTAGGCAGCTCCGGGCTATTAGGAGGAGTGATCACTTCAAACATCTTGATCAACTATCTGCAACCTGCAAGACCAGAGAACCGTCAATATATGATACAATAATAACAACCTGCAAGACCGGAGAACCGTCAATATATGATACAATAATAACAACCTTACAGATTCTGAGGAAATCATCACCATTTCACACTTTGTCCAAAAATGTTAGCACACATCAAAAATCCCAGAGTATTAAGACATACACGAGTTGGATTCTGATAAACACCCAGGGGCTCCGGGGTATTGGACTAAGTGGCAAAGATGGAATGAAAACCTTGGGGCTTCTCAGCACCCGGAGTCTGGAAGAGTTGGCCATTATCGATGTGACCAGTAGGAAGTCGTACTGAGCTGACATGGGTCATCACGTAGCCATGTGACAGGCGGCGTAATGGCATTAATGGCGAAAAGTGGGTTGACACGAGGGAAATTGAATGCTAGATGGGATGGGGTTTGAATGCCCACTTGTGGGAAATTAATCCCGCCATTAAGACGACACGATAGAGTAGAGAGAAAGTCGCCATGGCTCGAACCAACGAGGTGCCAAGTTTGAACCGTGGCGACTCCCTCTCGACGAGCTCGATAGAGTGGTTCAAAACATGATGGAGCGCGACGAGCTCGACAGGAGTTTGGAAGGATATACATGAGATATACACACTAAACTACAGAGGGTCGAGGCTTTGCGAGGGCTAAAGCATGGCTCGCAGAACAATGACATATACATAATATTTACAGAGTATTTACACAAATTTACACGGTGTACATAATATACAAAGACCTCTAAAAACTACTCTGCCACAATGTACAATATATACACTATACTCCAACTGCATAGAGGGCGGACAACCCTCTGGCAAAGCCAACCCACCAACGGGAGACAACCAAGAAGCAAAACGCAAAGGCGAAAATGAAAACACACGAAAGCAAGAACAAAACAAACGAGCATGAGCACAACAGAGGCAAAAGACAGAAAACCAGAGAACCAGAGGAGGGAGACGAAGGCCTACTTGGAACGCGAAGAATGCAAGAAAGACGAGCACGGGAAACGCTCTGCAACAATTCCACCTTTGAACAATCATGAGCAAGCACCGAAAATCAACGTTCAATTAGCCACTAAGCACAAGGAGCAATTCATTGTTTAATCGCCTTAAAATCGCTTTGAGTGCTCTAAGTGTTTTAATCGCGGTAACTGTGAAAATGGCAGGTAACTTCTATTTATACCCTTAGGGTAAAAATATATTGCATTCTTTCCGCAAACTCCGGAACAAGCCAACCTCCGAAATTCGGGCCCGGGGATTCCAAGAAAATCATACCTTCTTGCAAAAGAAGACATGATGGCGGAGAATCCCAGAGTCCAGAATCCGGCTCTCGAAAGAAAAAACAAACTCCGGGACCGGGTTCCGGAGACACAAGAAGACAAAACAAAAGAAAGGCAACCCTCGCGGAAGCAAAGCCCGGAGAGGAAACAAGGAAAACAAAAGAAAACAAGGGGAAGGGCAAAGCGAAAAAAGGGGGACCCAGCATTTTGCCTACAAAATGTAGGGATGGGTATGAAGGGCATAACAAATGGCGACTATTTGGGATGGGTGCCTTAGCGCATTCGAGAACTTCAGAATCGGAATAAATCTTTACCTGGGGCATTCTACTTGCGAAGTGCGAGGTGTTTGAGAAAATCAAGCCCATCACTTGATTCAATCTTTTGGTCCTTCTTCAGTTGTGAAGTGTGTGCTTTTAAAGAAAACCAAGTCAATGACCTCTGGGAGAAACAGAGAGGAGGCACTAAACAAATCAAACCAGAGTCGTCACATCTTGCACGTTTCCCCCGGATACCGGAATTCTTCATTTTTCAGTTCTTTCTTGTCTTTCTTTTCGGGATGGGAAGGCGGTACTCCTTTCACCATGAACATTAAGCTTAGCTAATTTTGACAATGGTACTTCTTTCACCTTGCCACCCAACTTTTAAATTACCAAATAAGAGAGAAAGTTTCGGTCCCCGGATATTTTTGATGACTTTCAGACTTGGCTAATCAGCTAGTGCAAACGATTTGCCCTCGAGGTGTCCGCTTACTTGCTTCTTATATTTTCCTTTAACTGATGTTCAAACTCTCAAGATGTGAATCCGATGAAGATCACCCATAACCTTTTACCATACTTACAAAATAACTCTGGAGCACGGACAAATTCCACCATGCTAACGATAGATTCCAAATTCAGCGGAATGTATAAGGTACCGTTCCAAAGACTAGATGTTATGCAGAGCATACCGGTCTACGAAATATAAGCAACACGCTGGGAACCCAAAAGGCAAAGGAAAACAAGCAGAAATCGAAAGAAAACAAAAACACCAAGGAAAGGTGACCCTGGAGGGACGGCCAGTGAGAACTACTTACAAGGCATTACAAACGGAGCACCGGGAAATGATATTTACAAGCAAGAAAAATACATATATTACAACTTTGAGCAAACTCACCACCTACCTTATTTGAAGTAATGCTTGAGAAAATGCCCATTGGCAGGCAAGGGGACGACGTCTCCGGTCATAGTGTTGAGGTGATAAGTGCTTGCCCTGCAGATCTCAGATATCAAGTATGGTCCAAGCCAAAGTCGTTGAAACTTAGTGTGTTTCCCCTTCTTTTCTCGGGCCTTGTCCCACAAGAGAACCAAGTCCTAAATCTGAAAGGCCTTATACTGGGCTCTTCTATCAAACCATCGTTTTACTACTACTTGGTGATGCACAAAATGTTCAACTGCTGTGTCTCTGTGTTCCTCCATCCGCACCAAGTTCAAAAGTCAAACTTCCACAATGTTGTGCCAGTTGCTGAATTCCTGCATGAATTGTAAAACTGGGATTTGTAAGTTGATGGGGATCACTGGATTGTGGCCATAAACTAGATGGAATGGGGATGTTCCCAGGGCTGTCTTTATTCGGATACGGTCCGCCCAAAGAGCGAATCTAAGCTTTTGGTGCCAGTCCCGGGGGTTCTGTTCTAACAGATGTTTGATCACCTCAAGTAGATTTTTATTGGTTGATTTGGCAACACCATTTCCCTGGGGGTAATAGTTGCTAGAGCACTTCAAGGTGACATTTCTGTCATAGGTCCATTCAAGTAATTGTGCCAAAGAAAATGTTGGACCATTGTCACATACTATGACAAAAGGCATCCCAAATCTTGTGACGATGTTTTCTTCCAGGAATTTTATAACTATGTCTGTTGTGTTGTTCTTGCAAGGAATCACTTCGGACCACTGGGTGCAATAATCAGTAACAGTCAAAATATACCGGTGGTTGGCAGACGAGTTGGGGTTGATTTCCCTAATAAAGTCAAACGCCCATTGGGCGAAGGGCCTAGCTTCGAAGACCAGCTGCAGAGGCATAGCCGGGTTCCGCTCACGATGTGTCGCTGTTTGGAAAATATGGCATCTCCTAACGTGAGTGTAGACATCTTTGAAGATACAGGGCCAATAATATCTGGCCTGGAGGATCTGATGGGCAGTGGTGCCAGCTGAGCCATGTCTGGTTCCAAACTGCCCATGAAATTCCTCAAACATTTTTGCAGCTTGGTCCTTGTCTATGCACTGGAGGTATACCCCTTCATAATTTATGTTAGAGTAATTAGGTAGTTTCATTACTCCTTTTTCTCTTAAGCTTTCTCGTAGGTGCATATAATTAATATGTTATATTAATTATTTTGTACATCCTACCTTTTTCCTTTTTTAGGGTTTCATTCACCTTTAAGGTTGAATGCTTGTAATCTTTTTTTCATACGCTCTAAATACATTTTGAGCTCTCACTTTTTGAGCACAAAAGGGTTTCTGTTTTTTCTGTCTTTTGCTTCATTCTTTGTAATAGGTATTTTGCATGTAGATTGGTCTTGGAAGTCGAAGTTGTATTTCTCAGTTTCTACATGGTATCAGAGCCACACTGTTGCTGCTTGGTTTGAAGGTTTTTGAAGCCGTGATTCGAAGACAACAGCCACAGCTTCTCTAGAGTTTTGCTGTCACTTTGAAGGAGGCGCTATTTTCTGGAGCCGTTTGAGAAAAAATGGACTCCACCATTACGTTTAGAAGGCCCGAGAGAGTCGAAATATCTATAAACTTTGGTGATTTTGGTCACAGTGACCCCAGAAGAAAAAAATTGACCTCCTAGGTCATACAGCTTGAAAAACGAGGCAAAAAATCAAAAAAAAAAATTAAAAAAAATGATTTTTTTAATTGTTTTTAGCGCTGCCGGAGCGCGCCGCCATCCCGCCACCCTACAACCACCCGCGCGCTGCCCCCGGCCCGCGCGCCACCCTCTGGCCACCGCGCCGCCACCAGGACCCGTCGCCACCGCCACTGCCGCCCAGTCCAGCCGCCACCTCTGCCGGCGCCGCCGCCCACTAGCCACATCTACCGGCGGGACGTCCCATGACGACCATACGACCGTCAAAATTATTCCCAGAACTATTTTTTTCTAGGGAGCTTGTCTTTTGGGGGTACCTGTGCCTTTTTGGCCCTACAGGGCTCATACAGACTTGAATTTTTGACTTCTATATATCGTTGGAAAGCTCTTTCCGAGCCTGTCACTCTCATCCAGGTTTCATTTCCTGATTTTACAATTTGCTTGCTGGATTTTGCAGTCAAAGATGCACCTTCTTTTGTGCTCCTGTTCTGCTTCTAAAACTCAGGTTTTTCACTGGTTCTTTGTAATTTTTGTTTCATTTTGTGGTGTACGGGAGTTAGTTTGATAGTGTGTGGGGGGGTGCATATTTATTTCTGCATTTTCAATTCAGAAAAACTCTTCTTCTTCCATCTTATTCTCTCAATGTCAGACACATCCATTGTCATTCTGACTCTACATAACTACCACACATGGAAGCCACAAATGACCAGAATCCTCATGTCACGAGGTTTATGGTCCTGCTTGGACACAGCTCAGCCTGTTCTACCGAGGCTTTATGAGGCTCTTATGCACAGAAATAAGATGGATGAGGCAATGGGCCTCATTGCCCTGAACGTTTCAGATGGGTTGGTGTTCCACCTAGATGGTCTGACCACACCCAGGGATATGTGGGACAAGTTTTCCACCTTGTTTGGCACAATGAATTAGTTTAAGGTCCTCCAGATAGATGCAGAGTTCACCTCCTTGGTACATGAATCATTCACCAGCATTGAGGACTTCCTAATGAAGTTCAAGTCTCTTCGATCTATTTTACAGGTTGCTGGAAAGACGAAGTCAGATGATGAGTGTATCTTCCTGATACTCTCAAAGTTTCGTGGCCCTTATCAGATTTTCACTTCCACCTTCTACTCCACTATGGATGCACTGGGTGCATGTCATGTTATGCCCTCTTTTGAGACCTTCTGTGACAGGTTAACTTGTGAGCAGTCCAAGCTCAGTCAGATGGATTCTCATATAGGTTCACAGTCATAGGCATCGCTTGCCAAGTCATCTCAGGATACACAGAAGCTGAAGCTGAAGAAGATATCTAATTCCTCTTCTCAGCACTCTACTGGCCCACCATCTTCTTCTAAGAAGGAGAAACAGAAGAATGAGAACCCTACCTGTTCCTATTGTTAGAAGGGGCCCCATGATGAGTCACATTGTTTTCAAAAGAGATTTGATGGCTATGAGAAACAAATTAAAGATTTGCAAGCTCTCATTCAGAAGAGCACTATTTCCTCTCCATCCTCTTCCACCTCACAGGGGTCTGCTTTTCAGTCTTCTGCCTCATCTTCGACATCTGGACAGGATTTTGGACAGGGTCATGCATTACAGGCTTCCGTTGCATCCCCTTCCCAAGTCCCTTGGATACTAGATTCAGGTGCTTCTCACCATATGGCATCTTCTCTGGAGATCTTCTCTTCTATTGAGGCTTCTCCCATTCCCCACATTCTCATGGGGAATAACATTGTTATGCCAGTCTGCGGGAAAGGTTCTGTACACATTTAGGATGGCACATTCAATGATGTATTGTATGTCCCATCTCTATCTGCAAACCTTCTCTCGATTTACCAAATTACACACAGTGGATCAGGAAAGACAGTTGAGTTCACGTCAGATTCAGTCTTCATTCGGGATATTGTGACAGGTGGCATTGTTGCTACAGGGACAGTTGATCATTCCACCCGTCTCTACACCTTTTCTCACTTTGGTCCACCATCTCCATCATCGGAGCACAGCCCTCCTCTTCCGCGAGAGCATCATGTGGTGCAGTCAGGTCACTTGAACCTATGTGTTGTTCCTGAGACCATTGTTGTGACTGCCACACCACATCTTGTCGAGGTTCTTTCTCTTCAGCAGGACTCTTCTTCAACACTGTCAGACCCTCCAGCTCCATTCATCGAGCCACCAGGTGTAGTTGTTGAGGATTCTACA
>MU220882.1:299657-326887 GCA_018584345.1 Thuja plicata | reverse complement strand
GAGGATTCTACAGAGGACACTCATCTCCTCTCTCATGATAGTGTCAGCACACCTGTCATACCACTTGCATTGGGGATTCCATTTCAGGATCCTCGTGTCTACTCCTTTGAGCATCAGCTCAGCCTTCCAGTGACACCTCATCTTTCAAGGTCACCTCTTCAGTGCTCACTTCCTTTCACTCCTTTGTATTGGCATCATGGTGGTTTGTTCATTGATCCAGGGGTTCTTTCATTCTGGGGGGCTTTAGAGCCTCGACCCTCTCTCACAGGGGGGTTGGCAGCACGCATTGTACTCATGGCTTTGAGAGAGTCTCTTGAAGTCATTTTTTGTCTTTTGCTTGCTTTTATATCTCTTTTTGGAGAGGAGTTTTTCCCACTGGGTTTTCTCCTTTATCTCCGGTTCACAGAGATTTCCTTGTATTGGGTACCTGATCAGGCCTTGTTGCCGAGACCCATTTCTTGCTTTCATAGCTGTGCTAGGTTAGCTTACCTCCTGAGTTTCTCTTAAGGGGGGTGTTAGAGTAATTAGGTAGTTTTATTACTCCTTTTTCTCTTAAGCTTTCTCGTAGGTGCATATAATTAATATGTTATATTAATTATTTTGTACATCCTACCTTTTTCCTTTTTTAGGGTTTCATTCACCTTTAAGGTTGAATGCTTGTAATCTCTTTTTCATACTCTCTGAATACATTTTGAGCTCTCACTTTTTCAGCACAGAAGGGTTTCTTCTTTTTCTGTCTTTTACTTCATTCTTTGTAACAGGTATTTTGCATGCAGATTGGTCTTGGAAGTCGAAGCTGTATTTCTCAGTTTCTACAATTTCTGCAGAAAAGTGTTCCATTTTTTATCATGAAATGCGCGCTTTTCAACCGCAGGGTGTGACGTTTGTTTGGGGGCAACCCCCGGGCATCTGTTGTTCAACAATAAGTATACCAGGTTGGCATACCACGGATCTTGAGTGATGGACTCCACTGTGTATGTCTGGCATTCGATGTTGGGAGTCTCTTCTGCCATTGATCTACATAGTCCCTGGCCTTGGACTATCTTCATGGGTTGCATTTCCAAATCGTACTATTGGAGGATGGCCATCCATTTCCCCTGTCTTTCACCCAATTCACTCTGTAGGAGCAGAGACTTAACAGCTTGGTCTGGGATGATAGCATGCACTTTGCTCCGGAGAATGTAATGTCAAAATTTCTTCACAGCACGAACGAGAGCAAAGGTCTACTTTTCCAAAGGTGAATATTGGACTTCGGCATTCTTGAAGGGGGAACTCATGAAGGCTATCGGTCGTTCTTCCCCCTCGACCTTCTAGGTTAACACTGTCGCGGCAGAATGCGGCGAAGCAAAGGAATATATATGAAAAGGGAGGGAATAGTCCGGACTAGCCAAGACTAGTGCCTCCACAATCGTTTGTTTAATCTGGGTGAATGTTCGCTTTGCCTCTAGACTCCACTCAATCTTCGTATCTTTCTTCATCATTTCATTGAGTGGCTTCACTATCTCGGCGAATCCAATGGTGAACCATCGAACAAAATTGATCTTCCCAAAGAAAGATCTCATTTCCTTCTTTTTGTCGGGCATCTGTAGATTTAGCAGTGCTTCAACTCTCTCATGGTCAATGGATATACCCTTCTCGGAGACAATATGCCCGAGCAGCTTCCCTTCAGTGACCCTGAATATACATTTCTTAGGGTTGAGGGATATTCCGTACTGAAGACACCTCCCGCAAATCTGGGCGAGGTGGGCGGAATGATCACGCATGTCCTGGGAAAAGACGGTCAAATCATCCATATAGATGATTATGCACCAGTTTACTAGTCCTTCGAACGCAATGTCCATAGCCTTCTGAAATGTGGCCTCTACGTTGATCAGGCCAAAGGGCATCGTCCGGTATGCAAATGTTCCCCACTTGGTGGTAAACGTTGTTTTGTCTCTATCTTCATATTTAACCATGACCTGGTTATACCCGGAGTACCCATCTAGGAAGGACATCATTTGTGATCCATTCACGATTTGCAATAACTCATCCAACAAGGGGAGAGGGTGATTATCCTTCTTAGATGCCTTGTTTAAATTTTAAAAATCCACGTAAAGGCGGATCTCACCGCTTTTCTTCCTCACAGGGACGAGGTTGGAAACCCACGTAGAATGTCGGATTGGAAAGATGATCCGGGCTGACAGCAGTTTTTGAACCTCCTGATGAATTAGAGGCTCGATCAATGGGTTGACCAGTCTTTTCTTTTGTCGGAAGGGCTTAGCGTTAGGTTTTAGCAGGATGGTATGGGTCATGATGGATGTATTATAGGTCTTCAAATCCTCATACCCCCACGCAATTACATCAATGTATTCTCGGAGAACCGCGAGAATCTTCTCCTTCTCTTCGGAGGAGCAGGAGGTGCCAATGTGCACCAGTTTTTCTTCACCAGCCTAGCCGATGTTTACTTTTTTGAATTTGCCTCCATCAGAGGAGGATGATATCTTTTCCTGGCCCCGAGGGTTCGAGTCAAAGATTCGTTCTAGCGCTACCATCCCCTTAGGGATAGTGTTGGTCCGTAAGTCCATGATCCCACCATCTTCTTCACCCTACCCAGTATCATCGTGATCTCTTTCTTCTACTATCTGGTTCTCGAAAACACCAACATTGGCCATGAAGGCTAGGATATGCTAATCATATTCAAAAACCTGAAAGTGGGTGACATTGTCTGGAATGGACGGGGTGGGGATCATCTCAACAGAGAATTTCTAGAGCCTGGAGCCAGCCATTGGCTCAAGAGTGCTGGCAGATACAGCAAGAGAATCCGGAACATAGTTTCTTTTTTGGGGAATGAATTCAATGTAGAAGGCATCAAAATATTTGATGACGCTCCATGCTCAGTTGCGATATGCGGCTAGCCTTTTATCATGACAGGTGTATTGACTCTGGACCTACTTTATGATCAACTCTGAATCGCCTAGCACCCGGAGGCGAGTGATTCCCTTTCTCAGTGCAATTAGGAGTCCAAGGACCAAGGCCTCGTACTCCGTGACATTATTCGTGCAGTTGAACTGCAGCCTGTAAGATGCGAGGAAGGATTTCCCCCATGTGTTGATCAATTCCACTCCGGCCCCACAGCCTTGTTTGGATTGGGACCCGTCAAACTTAAGGGTCCAAAAGTCATTGTTCGTTGTCTAGGGCTGGGGAGGCGGAGTGGCCTTTGGATTATTTTTGGGAAGGTTGGGAGGAGTTTCCTCTAGCTCTGATTGCACTTGGGTGGGGTTTTCCCCCGGAGAAGCCCGTGGCTGGGATTCCTGGACTAGCGGCATCATGGGGATACTGTCGGAATGATTGTTGGGTCCAGGCATATCCAAAGAGTGTTTCTTCTCCCGGAGGGTGTTAACATGTCAGGTAGCAGCGGAAATACATGGCTCACACTCTAGTTCTGAATGTTTATGATAATGCACCCAGCACCAAGTGTCGGACAAGAGTGTAGCAGGGGTCGCGACGGTACCTTGTGAGTTAACTTCACCCCTTAGTCTTTCGTCCAACTCCTGCATCCTCTAAGAAACGATGGTATCCTCCCCGGGGGTGAAATCAAAAGTCAAGATTTCTAGGGGTCGGTACACCCCGGGGGAAGTCTCAAAGAAGAGGACCTAATTCACCCTCCCGACTTCGGTGAGGGCCTGTTTCATCCGGGGCTCGCTTCCTACCCAGATCTGGTTAGATTCTCCCTCCCAGGGGAGCCATAAGTGGGAAAAGTCAGTAGAGAAATACCCGTTAAGGGACTTAGACCAATTGCGACTTAGTAACATCCCATAAGTCTCTGGGATGTCCACCACTTGGATGTCAATTACGTTTATCATCTTGGGGTCTTGGATAAGCTGAACCCGGATGTTCTTCAGCTCACCTACCATTTTTACAACAGTTTTGTCCAGCTGGAATACTACGTCGTTAGATGGAGTAGGATGGAATCCGAGCTTCTGGCATATGGATAAGGGTATGACGTTACTCGAAGCTCCAGAATCTACCAAGCAATTGTGAAGGTTCTTCCCTTGTATGTTTAAGCCTGGTAAGAAGGGAGGATCCTCAGTGTTACCCCGAAAGACATTCATATTGGCGTCATCAAAAGTGACAGTCTTGGGTGGGTGACTGACAGTTTTCGGGTTTCCCAAGAGCTTCAAAAGGGACGTCCTCTACTCGGGACAGTTCAGAAAGACCTCCATCAAGGTCATGGAGGTGGTAGTTCATTCTAACACCTTTGTGATGTTAAACCTCCCCCCGGAGAATTGTTGGTTTCCCTCGGTCGGGTCCTTAGCTTGGTTAGAGCCAAGGCCTTTATGAGGAAAGGGGTGATCAATTGTGTTATCCTGGGGAGGGGTGTCCTTGGGAGGTGTGGGTGTGTAAACTGGTCCTTTACCAGCCTGACTCCAGGTGTTGTAGGGAGTCCACGGTTTGCTGAAGGAATTGGCCTCAAAGGCCAGAATAGATTCATCAAAGAACCCCTATAGTCTGGGTCCTTCTTCGTCTTCCTTGTCTGCTCCAAAGAAGACGGTCTCACAGGCGAAGGCACCATGAGTGGGCTCTTGTATGGGGGGTTCCGGGGGAGCAGGATCAGTAGTTTGTTGTCTGTTCAGTTGGGAGATCATGATGACCTTCTCCAACGTGGCACAGTTCACCTTGGAATGCGAGCAGGTGTTGTACAATCTACACCAGTTAGTCAATGGCTGGAGTTCTGCAACTGGTGTGAAATGAGAAGGTCCAGCACCACCCTGATTGGTGTTTTGGTTCGGAGGAGAACCTCCGGTGTTAGCATTGTTGTTCCATTTTTGTTGGTTGGGTCGAGGCCCGTTGTTGTAATTTCTTCCTCTGGCATTGGTATTTTGTTGGTCGAAGAAGATATTCCCTCTCTGGGAATTGGTGTTATGGGGTGCAAGAGACCCCACCTTCAGCTGTCCCATGTCCACAGTCAGTAAGGACAATAGTCATCGGAGGGACTCAACCTTGGCGGACAGCTGGGTGTTCGCGTCACAATGTGACGATTGTTTTTGTTGGTTCCCGGGAAAGGCGACAGCGGGTACCGGAGTCGAGAGCGCAGTCCTCCAGCTGCGAACGACTGGAAGAAAGGCACTCTGGCGAGTTGTGTCTGTGGTTGTTGTGTTTGTTGCGGCTGGTTCCAGGAACAAATTCCAGACCCGATATTGTCTGGGCTTGTGATGGATATACGTACAGGGCATGTTGGTCTATCGACGGTGGTGGGGGATTCATGGCCATCGCAGGGGCACCCATTTCCTGATTGGGTTTGTATCCCCCAGTGTAAGTTCCTCCAGGTATCATGTTGAAAGGCATGCTCTGCCCAATCCTGCCCGGAGATTTGTTAAGACCGCGGGACAACTCAGAGGCTAGGTTGTAAACCTTCGCTAGAGTATCTCGTTCAGCGAGACTGGTAGTTCTCCATAAGAGAGTGGCAACGAAAGGGTCCATTGCGTTCAGGTATGTCTGGATTGTCACTTTCGGGGATGGAATGAAAAGACTCGTGCACCACTTCAAGGCACGTTGGAACCTATGGTTGAATGTTGCAAAGGGTTCATTTGGTTCCTTCCTAATGGAGATGAATTGGTTGTGGGACCACGTTGGGTCCACATGTACGCGAAAGGCTGCCAGGAAGGCATCCTCCATGTCCTGCCAACTGTTGATGGAGTTGGTGGGCAGGTTGAGGTACCAGTTCAGCTCGTTCTGTCCCAGGGATAGAGGGAACATTCGGGTCACAACGTCTTGATGTTGGATTTGGTGTCGGTTCATGGCATCTTTGTATGCCTGCAGATGCTCTTCTGCGGTTCGTGAGCCTAAGTGCTCATATCAGGGACATCTTTTCCGGGTGTGCAGGAAGATCGTTGGTCGCACCTAGAAACGTTCCCATCAGGGACCTAGTGTTACCAAAATACGTAGCCATCGGGGGAATTAGATTTTGGCGAGGCTGAGTGTTAATCCCCGGAGTTGTCTGGGAGACTTGGGTGTTCTGAGATGTAGTAGATCCCTAGACAATGTTGGATGGCTTGGCTTTCGGGGTCCATTTCTTTCGAGCGAGAGGCTCGAGTTTGACAAACCTTCCGGGATTGGGAGCTGATCTAAGGATTCTTTCGAATCGGGCTGGTGAAAATGATCCAATCCCACTAAAGGTCTGCTTCCTAAAACTAAGCCTTGGGGAACCCTCAGGTCGTGTAAAATCTAAATATTCCAAAGGGGACGAGCTCATGCCCTCCTTCTAGCGCCAGTTTCTGTTGACGGGGGTTTGTGACTGGGTCCGCCAACATATGTAATTTGTCACCGGGTACCGGGGTACCGGCCAACTTCGCCTGTAAAGGTTGTCTAGAGAAATGAGAATCTTCGGGCCTTCAAGCACATGAGAGTCGGGTCTCGACGGTGTGGGAGCTAAGTTTGGCGTTGTGACTGATTTGTTCAGGGGGATAGTTGGTTATCTCGGCTCGTCTTCTACGAGGATTTAGGTAAGTGGGGTTTCCTGCAAGCACTCGTTAACTTAACCAAATAAACTTCAAAAGATAGGCCAGGGTTAGAAGTATTCCATCTACCTATAGTCATGCAAATACATTCAAAACATCAACCATGCTCTAACATGCTACACTAAAATACTGAATACACACAAAACCATCAGTTCATACATATCCAATAGCGAGGGAAAAGAAGGTCGTTAATCTACTTAAAATATCAAAGCAAGGGACATAAGAAACATACAACACAAAAGAGTATTAACTCAGAGATCAAGAAACCAACAACAGCATTGCGAGAATCCTACCTTCTTCATTAATGATTTTCCAGCATCACTAGTAAGTACATCAACAATGGCTCCAAGGGAGCATCTATCTACTGAACTGCTGAATAAACTAAGGAGCATTGAACTCTGCAACCACTAGAAATGAAACTGAAATACTCTAGCTATGGACTGCAAAATCATCAATTTCGCCGACCCTTGGAATGAGGTTGGACTTATTATTTATACACAGAGTTTCCCTAAAATTAAACAAACTTACCTTTACACTGAATCAATAAAATACAATTTACAGTGGCCAGTACTACCTGCACCGCGCTATAGCGACCTCGAGAAGAGCAGAGGTCTGACATGTCAGAAGAATGAGACAAGAAAAGAGGTATGGAAGAATCGGCCTCGAGAAGAGAGCCAGAGGGAGAATAAAGAAATCTGATCCCCTGGGTATCGAGGCTACATGCCTCATTAATGGAAAAGTGGCTCACTGTCTCTGATGCGCCAGGTGTTATGTTGGAGGAGTGCCTTGGGAAGACCACCCGTCAGAATCATCTCTCGAGTCGACGTGCCCTGCTGGAGTCACCTACTTTCTGACATCCTTATTAACTGTCTGACAATGACCGGTCATCTCCGGCGAGCCTGGACGCAGGTCATCGAAAGAATACAAAACTATGAATCCGGAACTCTGGGATTTGGGAGCTTAAGCTCAAAGAATAAAGAATACAAAATATGCGCGGCCGATGGAATTCTCCGTACTTCGGAGAACCTTATTGCTCCTTGTTTTTGAATGCTTCCAAAACTTGGCTTACGCCTTCTTCGTCTATATCTTTGATGTTGTCCCATCGGCCGCGGACAACCTCCAGTTTCTCTTCAACTTCTCCGGCCCCGTTCTGGAATTCATCTACCATCTTCACGGCATCATGTGCCCAGATCATCATCTTGGATAATCTTGATAACATGCCCCTGTCAAAATCTTCGGCAACCAAATATTGGGACTCCAATCGCTCGTCAATTGCTGAGGACGTAGTCCTCCGGGGTGCATGTCTCTGTGGTGAAAGGATCGACTTGTGACACTCTGACCATAAATGCCTGGAATAGGCCCAAAGGATATTGGGCCGCGGTCACCTGCTCTTTTAGGGCCTTAACCAGTTCCTTGCATACCTCCATTTTGAGCCCAAGTCTGGAGTAATGGGCCTGGAGAGAATCTTCCTCTCCGGCGTTGAAAACTTCCTCCAACCCGGCCTTCCATTTTTCATACTTCTCCAAGTCCTGCTCCCATACAAGAGCGGAGCCATTTGCCTGGCTGAGGAGAATGTTGATCTGGTACAGATCCGGGAGGGACACCACTAGAAATTGTCTTATGGCGGCTATCTTCTCGGTGACCCACCCGTCCATAGCCTGGGCTTTCTTTTTCATGGTCCTGAGAGAATCCACATCATCCTGTGCAAGCGGTAATCCGGAGGTAGAATTTTCTGGGTGGATCTCAGCCAGAGGTTGTGTAAATTCTGCCAGAAGTGCGAGGAGATTTTCATTGGTCTCCTTTTCCTCCTTCAACTTCTGGCCTTGTTTTATGTATCGGGCCTCTACTGCTTTGGTGGCCTCTCTCAGCAGGTCCAATTCACCCTGCTTATCTCTTCTCCCCAGTGCCACTTCTATAATAGTGTAATCTTCGGGCCTTACGGCCGCTGCATCTACATCTGGAGGAGGTGTTGTGATTTTCGCAACCGTACTTCCTGTTGGACCAGTCCGGCGGGTATGGACTGTCCGTGCCTTCTTAGCCTTCTGGGCCATTGCATTTTAGGCCATCATCTCGGCCAAGGAGAGCAGAATGCCTATTGTTACCGCCGGGGCCTTTCTCTTTCTTGACTCTAGGAGCCATTGGGGCAGCTGGGGTGGCTTCGTTGTTAAGACCTAGGCATTTGGATCGCTTTCAAAATCTAGCGGTGTGTTTCCGGGCTCAACATTATCGTTGGTCTCTCTCTTTCATGTTCCTGTTCTTTCTCCTACTCTCCGGAGGCCTCAATATTTTCTGCCAGGTTGGCATCCTCTTTCGTGATGTACAGAGTTTCTTCTCCTCAGGTATCAACATCACCTATATTTTAGGGGATTTCCCCGTTCTTCTCAGCATCAGTTGATTCAACATTTATTCTTCGGGGATTTCCCCGTCTTTCTGTTGATGTTCTTCGGCCTCACCAGTTTCATTTGTCGGAACATCTTCCTCCACTGGGACATCTTGTGGAGGTGGGTGAGGTCTCTGGCCAAAGTTTAACAATGTGGCTCCCTTTACCACCTCACCGAACGTACTCCGGGGAAACTAGTCCTCTGGAGTAACCGAAGGCGTTTGGAGCGTGATGATTGGGAGTACAGTTGATCCCGAGGGTCTGGTTTCCCCAATCATCGATTGCTCATCTGTGCTTTGCCTTGGTTCATCTTCGGTCTCTTGGACCGGCGTTTTCTCCTGCTCAGGCTCCCTTTGTATTTCTTCCCAGGCTTCCTACTCTACGGCAGCTTCTTGTTTCGAGACCTCTTCTTCGGCGGGGATATTTTCTTTCTCTTGGGCGGCAATCTCCTCCGCCGCGTGATCTACATCCTCAGGAAGGTTCATGAGCTCATCTGCCTCGAAGACATCGTCGAACTTGTTGTGTGGGGAGAGGAATCAGAAATATTCTCGAGTTCGAGAGAATCTGAATTGTCATCGACCGGAGGCAGGTCAAGCATACTGGGGCTAGCGGTTGCGCTTGGAGTGGGGGTCACCTTTTGCTTCTTCTTCCTCAGTAATGGGGCCCCGGTATCTAAAACACTTGTAGACCCTGCCTCGGCAAGAGCCTGTCTGCTCATCATTGCGGCCAACGACGGGGATCCCGTCGGGCAAGCAGATGCTACTAGAGTCACGAGGAGGCCTGAGGAAATTTGTGCGCTTATCTACTAGCTTGCCAGCCTCGCTAACTCCATCTGTTTTTGCAGTTGTATCATTATGGGGGTCGGACCCAGAGGAGGTACCCTAGCTGGGGTGTGTTCTTTCTCCTTCCCCTTTCTTGTGCTGGGTCCGGCAGTAGTAGCGGGCCTTCGAACGATTGGTCCCTTCCGGGTGCTCCTGAGACACACCCGAGCAAAATAATTGTGACTTGCATCCAAAATGGGGCGGCATACTCCCTTGATCGTTAAATCCTCTGGGGTGGCCCAATCCACCGAAGGGAGATCCAACTTGTCTAATCCTTGCCCCTTGTGTGTTGGGTCTTCTAGCGGCCTGTCATCTAAAAACCCCTTTGGAAAAGTCTGAAGGTCAAGTACCTTCATAAGTCCTTTGGACATCCGCGAATGTTGGTGTGCCTGTAGGTCAAAACTATCTTGGAAATCTGCCCAAAAATCTTCAATGTCTGTTATATGTGGTGGGGAGGCCCGAGGGAGTGCCAAAGCTATTTTTCCAAGTGGATCAAAACCTTTTCTAGCATGGTCGAATTCGACCAACCCCAGACTCCTTAACTCATTATCTGCTTCCTTTGTTGTGGCCAGACTACAGGTATAGTTCCCGCAAGAGACCGGGAACGAAACATTGGTGACCTTCTTCATCGTGAAGAGGACGTGCAGCTCCAAAATCTGCTGGCGAAACTCTAGAAGAATGATCTTATTCCCGCAATGTCGGAGAAGAAGATAGGGTTTCCCAGAGAAGCCGGTCACCCGAATATACATGTGCTGCTGGAATTGAATAAAATAATTTCCGTAGGTGCTCACCAGGTTCATCGCCTCTTGCGATAACCGATATTCGAAATCCCGAGTAAGTGTTAAAAATTTTTGGTAAAAGAAGGCATCGTTTACCCTACAAAAATTTGGGAAACTTAATTCCCACTAGACCTGGGGGATAATGATCCCATGGTGTTAGCTGGCCCGGCCCAGTCCCAAGAACGCCCATTGTTTGTAAACCCGAAAAAGTCAGTCTTTGTTGGGCCAGTGCCCACAGCACATATGATGTCATGTAGAACTTAGAACTCTGGACGACGCCCTTCAGCTGCGTGTCCACGTGATTGGTTTTCCGAAGATCCTGCATAGAAAAATAATGCCCGCCTGAATGGGCTCTTTGAAATCCCCGCAGAGAATTTCCAACTTTATCTTTTTATGGTCCATCTTCGGGGACTTCGGCCACTGAGTGTTAAGGTATTGTCAGGAGATGAGAGAAGCCTCCTCAAACTCTTATAACAACTTGGCCTGATTGATGATGACAGGCCCCTTGAATTATGGAATGCCCAGCCCCAAGGCAAAAGTTGCTACGTCTAGATTGACAATTGTTGCTGGATATTGTAATGGTCGGGGATCAGCAAGCAGAACAGTCCGAGTAGGTGCATTGTATAGTGTTTCCAGTTGAAGTATTAATTCTAGTGATTGCACCAAGTAGGGAAAGGTCGCAGCCTTAATAATGTCGGAGGCGGCCAAGTGAGTGCCCATACTATCTCCGTCGGCTTTCAGTTTGTATATGGCTTGAATTAAGCCCTGCATTTCAGCCCAGAGTCCAGGCTCTGTGTCTGTTATTTCCTGCACTTTGGAGTCCACCTTGGACCCCATGAGAACGCCCTCCTTCGGGTATTTGGAGGTCAGTGGCAGCTTAGCCAGCATCTTTTCGGCCTTGGTCTTTGTGGCCGCCCGAGTGGAGGTAGTAGGCAGCTCCGGGCTATCAGGAGGAGTGATCACTTCAGACATCTTGATCAACTATCTGCAACCTGCAAGATCGGAGAACCATCAATATATGATACAATAATAACAACCTTACGGATTCCGGGGAAATCATCACCATTTCGCACCTTGTCCAAAAATGTTAGCACACATAAAAAATCCCAGAGTTTTAAGACATACACGAGTTCGATTCTAATAAACACCTGGGGGCTCCGGGGTATTGGACTAAGTGACAAAGATGGAACGAAAACCCAGGGGCTTCTCAGCACCCAGAGTCCGGAAGAGTTGGTCGTTGTCGATGTGACCAGTAGGAAGGCGTACTGAGCTGACATGGGTCATCACGTGGCCACACGACAGACGGCGTAATGGAATTAATGGTGACAAGTGGGTTGACACGGAAGAAATTGAATGCTAGATGGGATGGGGTTTAAATTCCCACTGGTGGGAAATTAATCCCGCCATTAAGATGACACGACAGAGGAGAGAGAAAGCCGCCATGGCTTGAACCAGCGAGGTGTCGAGTTTGGACCATGGCGACTCCCTCTCGATGAGCTCGACAGAGTGGTTCAAAACATGATGGAGTGCAGCGAGCTCGATAGGAGGTCAGAAGGATATACATGAGATATACACACTAAACTACAGAGGGTCGAGGCTTTGCGAGGGCCAAAGCGCGGCTTGCAGAACAATGACATATACATAATATTTACAGAGTATTTACACAAATTTACACGGTGTACATAATATACAGAGACCTCTAAAAACTACCATACCACAATGTACAATATATACACTATACTACAACTGCACAGAGGGCGGACAACCCTCTGGCAGAGCCAACCCACCAAAGGGAGGCAACCAAGAAGCAAAACGCAAAGGCAAAAATGAAAACACACGAAAGCAAGAACAAAACAAAAGAGCATGAGCACAACAGAGGTAAAAGACAGAAAACCAGAGAACCAAAGGAGGGATACGAATGCCTAACTGGAACGCGAAGAATGCAAGGAAGACGAGCACAGGAAACGCTTTGCAACAAGTCCACCTTCGAACAATCACGAGCAAGCACTGCAAATTAACGTTCAATTAGCCACTAAGCACAGGGATCAATTCATTGTTTAATCGCCTTAAAATTGCTCTGAGTTCTCTAAGTGTTTTAATCGCGATAACTGTGAAAATGACAGGTAACTTCTATTTATACCCTTAAGGTAAAAATATGTCGCATTCTTTCCGCAAACTCCAGAACAGGCCGACCTCCGGACTCTAGGCTTGGGGATTCCAAGAAACCATACCCTCTCACAAAAGAAGACATGATGGCGGAGAATCTCGGAGTCCGGAATCCGGCTCTTGAAAGAACAAACAAACTCCGGGACCGAGTCTCGGAGACACAAGAAGAAAAAACAAAAGAAAGAGAACCCTCACGGAAGCAAAGCCCAGAGGGGAAACAAGTAAAAAAAAGAAAACAAGGGGAAGGGCAAAGCGAAAAAAGGGGTACCCAACATTTTGCCTCCAAAATGTAGGGATGGGTATGCAGGGCATAATAGATACAATGGGTATTTTCATTGTTATGCAATTGAGGAGTTGATGTATGAATGTATAATTGATGGGGAGATGCAAGATTTGGAGTTGAATGAAGAACAAAGTTGACTTTCAACATGGATAAACTAACAGAGATATGATAGACAAATTTAGCTATTAGAAGCAAAACCCAGAAACTGTAACTAACCTGTAGATTTAATCTGGAGTTGATTTAGAGGGACTAGGTTGTTTGGGTTGGATTATTCTTGGGACTTGGTTGGCTTATTCCTTGCACTTTTGATTATGTTCAGTTGCAAACTAGTCAAGATCCTACACTTTCTAGAACTGATCCTGAAACTGGCACCACCTATTCCTCCACACAAAAAAGGGGAAATATTTGGCTAGAGAGGAGTTTGCCTTAGTCAAACCCTACTTAAGTAATCAACGTTGAAATTGAAATGAAATAAACTTGAATTGAAAGTGTGTTGGTACAAAGAAGAGGCCAAATTTGAAAATGCAATGTTTATACCTTCAAAAACATACTTTGAGTCGTAAATGTTGGCATTGTGATGGATTTTGATGAGCGGTCATAGGTGATTGTGTTTTTGGTTGTCCTTGATAGAAACATAGCCACAACATGTGTCTAGGTCAATCGGTGAGGTCATTATTTAATCGGTAAACAGAAAAAAAAACTAAGTATACAGAGCAGTGTACATGAAGAACAACTATAGATGGATATTTTGGTAACATTCAAGGTTGAGTTGGAATTAAGTAAAGATGTCTTAGACACAACACGTATATGATCTTAGGACATCATGATTACAAGCGCAACTCATTTGGATGATCAGTGTGCATGCATCACAATGGCAGAAGAGGCTACAGGTTAAAGAGACTAGGTTCTTGAGCTACCGATGGTAAATCTTAGATAGGTGACCGGTATGGAGAATGTGGTGAGTATAGTTGTTATGGTGACGTGTCTTAGACAATAAATATGTGATGAGTTGTCTTTTATACGCTCGAGGAAAATATGTAGAGAAGATTCCAAAAGAAGTTTGAGATGGTCAAAAGGTCTTTGACTGTTCTTGGGAATATCACATGAAAACCTTATGATGGATTGAGGTGGTGCTAGAAAACATTTTACTACAGCGAGATATGTGTTTTGGCGATATGTATTTGAGCGTGAACATTGAAAGTTGAATTTTGGTGAAGATTAAGGAGGTGCAAGCTAGTATTTATTGGGTACTTCTCTAATTGGAAAAGAAGTTGAGTAAGATGATTGTTGTGAAGCGAAATTCATGATTGCTAGGGTTGCGATCAGGTTTTTGAGCAGAGGCAGATCAGAGAGCAATAACAGATAGAAGAGAGAAGATTGGATCTGACAAGCAAGGTGTGCTACATCCAGATCATTACTTGTTGTTCCCTAATAGTTGCAGCAAGCAAAATCCCTTGACCGGGTGGATCCTAACAGGTCCTCTATTATAAATCCCTTAACCGGGTGAACTAACAGAAAGAGTTTTAAATCCTCTAGCGAGGTAGATCTTAACTGATCTCATTGTACTCCTAATAGTGTACTAGTCACTCCTAACATGGTGAACTCTCAGAAAGGGTATTTGTAGCTCCTAACAGGGAAAACCTTTTTACTGCAGTGAAGGGCTTGTGGGTGTCATCCCCACTATTGTTTTCTCCCTCTAACCGAGGGTTTCCACGTAAAAATTAGTGTTTTATGTGAGACGCATGTGTGGATGTTTGATGTTATTTACTTTTATTTCATTGCATCAGTTATATGTTTTATTATTTGGAAGTTATTAAAGTTAATCAGGTCGGTGGTTAAATTAGTAGGATACATGTTTGTACTAATTCACCTCCCCCCCTCTCAGTACCTCCAAATACTAACAATTGGTATCATAGCTTTGATCCTCTTGGTATTAAGATTAACCGCTTGAGGAGAAGATCCTTAAAAGCCAACATGGAGGTTACAGGTATGAAAAGCAGCTTGAAGATGCAAACAAAGTAATCATTGAACTAAAGGAAAATCTGAGGAACTCCCTTGCAAAAAGAAGAGAACTTACCAAGCAATTGAGTGAAAGCCAAGACTACATAGAGAAACTGTCAGAAGTAAGTGGATCTAAAGAAGCTGAGGAAGATATTGCAGATACGCTGAAGGCGAACAAGAAACAGACTAAGAACATATCAAATCTGAAGAAATAACTTGAAGGTCAAGCAGTCAAGATGTGTGAAGATCTTAAAGAAAGAACAGTTGTTTAGGATGCAAGGAAATATGTTGAAGATGCCAAGAAAATTGTTGAAGATGCCCTAAAGGCAAAAGATGAAGAACTTGACAAGCTAAGACGGAATATGCTTTATATCAAAGTCAAATGCAAGCTACTACTGAAGAAAATTTGTATGTTATAAGTGATAATGAAAGACTGAAAGAAAACACTGAGACATTGAAGGCGGAACTGATGACTATGAAGGAAACCATTGAGAAACTGAAACAATACAATGAGAGCTCACAAAAGAATGATGAACAATTGAAAAGACAACAAAAAAAATAAGGATACAATTGGTCTTGGATACACTAATCAAGACACATTTGAAGTTGGAGAATCATTCGGTTCTGGAGTCAAGAAGGCACAACAAAATCTGAAGGTAGATTCAAGCAATTCTACTAAGAAACCTAACAAACCTGTTTGCTCTAATTGTGGGAAGGTTGGTCATACAGCTAATATTTGTAGGAGTCAACCTGTCACTAGACCTTACACTTTTGATGGATATTGCTACAATTGTCACAAGTATGGTCATATTGCATATGAGTGTAGATCTAGGTCTAGCAGTAGATCCAGTGGTGGTAAATTTGATGGATATTGTTATACATGTAACAAATTTGGTCATAAAGTTGAGGATTGCAGGTCTAAAGTGAATATTCCTAGGTCTCCAATCAAACCGGCATACCCTTATGGAAGGAAGAGACAATTCAATGTCACATGTTCAGCATGTGGTAACTATGGTCCTATAGCTGTGAATTGCAAAATGAGAGCTCAAAGAGGATATGTTGGACCATGGAAGTCAATTGGTATGGCATGTTTTGTCTATCATAGGATTGGTCATCTTGCAAGAGACTATCGGTTCAGGAACCGGTCAGAAGATAGAAAGGGTAAGAAAATTGTTGATGCTGAGGAAGTCAGAAGTGAGATGAAGAAGACATGGGTGAAGAAAGAAGTTAACAAGGAAGAAAACAAGCCATCTGAGAGCAAGTCATCATCCTTTGGCGCAGAGGATTCTTCATCAAACTAAGTCAACTTTGGCTTAGGGGGAGCACTTAAAGAAAAATCATTTTTTGATCCCTTAGATATAAGAGCGGTAAGATCTATATGTATATTGTGATACATATTGATGTTTTGGTTAATCCTAATGAAGTTTTGAGGTTATATATGTTTATGAGGTGATAGCATTATGTTTTCGGTCAAACTAGTCATGAAAGTTGTAAAGGCACTATTCAACCGTTGGAATAAGATTGTTTTACCGTTAAAAGTGCAACGACTATTTTCTCAAGGTTAAATATGGCTAAAATGAGTTCATTTGTCACTTTACTTTATTACGCGAACTTGTGAGTTTTCAAAGGCGGTTTAAGGTGACTGTTGTCTAATATAGTGAGATTTGCAAGCTAAGAATTAAGACAGAGTTCGTGAACCCTAACCGGCAAAGCAAGAGGTATTGTGTGGTTTGTGATAAGATTTTAGTGTATCATTTGAATTGAATCATGGCAAGAGTTGTGGATAGCCATGATCTGGTTGATATTATGAGGAACCAAGGCCCGTGTTCAAGCTACATCCGATGAAAGTGAGTGAGAATGATAAGTTGGGTGCCCTATCTTCCATAGCTCTTGGTGTTGTAATTATTGAAGACATCTGATCATAAATTACTGCAAAATTGATGAACTTGGAGCGCATACTATTAACAGCGAATATAAAGGATTATGTGTCAATCATGTGTTGAAGGTTGAGCATAAGCATCTGATGACAAGGGTTTAGCCTGTGCAGCTAATATACCTAATATTTTTCATCATGATTGGATTCGATATGTGTTGAGAAAAGTACATGATCAATTTATGTGGTTAGATCGACCACATAAGATTACAAAGGAAATCATTCAAAGAGTTACTGGATTTTGTGCGAGCTGCGAGTTAGTTACCCTGAGGATGATTATTGCAAATTCGGTTACACGTTTGACCAAGTCCAAACTTAATCACCAAGCCATGACCATCCATGAGGACGATTTGCATCTATGGTCATTGGATGCAGAGTTTATCAATCAAGTCATTTGAACAGTGTGTGTGGTGGAGCAATTCATGCTGCCTATCGAATAGTGAAGGAGGATGCAATATATGATTTGTGCGAGATGTTGAGGAGTCAATTCATGATAAACATGGAAAAGATAAAGAAGGATAAGAAACAATCTTTCAAGTATGGAGTGATTCTAGTATGTATCTTTTTCTACTTGAAAAATCATTTTCCTGGTAGAGGTGCAATTCAATGGGCTACAAATAAACTGGTGGTTGTGAAAATAAGTGAGCTCATTAGAGAGTTAGGATAAAAATTTAATATGCTATGTGGGATTACTTTAAATATTTTTCAGTTAAGAATGCATCAAAGAGAAAGAATCCCAACTGGTATTGTAGAGGAATATAAAGAACACACTTGTTTTCATGTTGATACTGACACTTGTATTTTGCGAGTTGTGCAACCAAGAACATCTTGGGTTCCTGCCATGCGTTATGAGGTAGGTAGTGATCTAGTGAAACTAAATGCAGATGCACTTCTATCTAAACCTATTGATGCTACACCTAGGTTTGGTACTTATAAAGAGGTTTCCTAAGATTCTGATGGAACTAAAGAAACTGGTAATTCATAAAAAAGCAAGGAGAATAATTGAGAAGCTGACAAAGATAGTTGGAAATACAAAGGTTGGTACTTCTACTACTGAAGCAATTGATGTTAATAAACCAACACAAGATACTCCCACTATGTCTACAAAAGCAGAGGAGACATTGGCATTAAAGAAGAATTACAAAAGAAAAAAAAGAAGTTTGATGAAGAAAGCAAGCAGAATGACACAACAGAAGAAGAAGAAGCCAACACTATATTAGACAAGGAAATAAATAAATTGAAGCTGAGTGGTAAGAAGAAAGGACCTATTGCTGATTTCATTGACAAAGACGTAATGGAGAGTGGAAGAATGGGTAGTGTTGCAAGGAGGTATGAATTATGTAATGATGAAGACAAGAAGAAGTTAGAAGAGGCAATTATATGGTTCTTTATGAGTAATGACTCATTAACTTAATCATTGTCCCATATTACTATAGCACTTTGTAACTTTCTTGGAAGGACATCTTGTCATCTATCTTCTATAACTATGTTCTTTGACAATAAGATCCTCTATTCTTACATTTTATCTTTGTTTTATCATTTCTTCTATCTGAGACCTTGCTTAGAACACATTCTATTTGACTATCATGGTCTCTTTCATGGCAGTGTCATTGTTAGTATTGTTATGATTTACATGAACATTGTCATAATTCATGCTTTGACTGTGTATTCAATTGTAATTGTCCTCTATACATCACCTTTCTCACTATTTGAACAATATTGTTCAATTAATTTTTTATGTTAGAGCTTCAAGAACAATGTTTTATATCTTCATATTCAATGAGACCCTTCCTCAGTGAGACCTCCTTTCATGATGACCTTATAACCATCTCTATCTCTTTAAGTTTGTTTTCATGTTCTGATTTCTAGTTTCTTGATGTCCTGGTCTATTCATTACATATCCATTGTGACTTTGACATTCTTCAAATATCATGGTGGTTATACATTCTTTCAAATCATAATCATAATCAGGACTTTTCTTCTAATGTAAGCCTTCGGTCATTTTGTATAATGTTGCTCTTCATAACATTAAAGACCTACAAATACCCTCGTACAAATTAAGTAGTAATTTGCAAACCTTATCATGTATTTTGAATTCAATTCCAAATAAAATGTTTGATCATTGTGCATTAGATTGTGGACAATTTATTGACAATTGAATATTCACAACTTTCCATTTCAAATAATCAACACTATACAGAAATGTTTTTCAATATGTCATCCCACTGTCCAAAAGTACCCTTCTTTTATTTGTCCATAATCTCAAATAGATAGCATTTTGTATGAGCTTGTTTCGTTTATCATCCAAAATGATAAACGAAACAATTGAATATTCACAACTTTCCATTTCAAATAATCAACACAATATACAGAAATGTTTTTCAATATGTCATCCCACTGTCCAAAAGTACCCTTCTTTTATTTGTCCATAATCTCAAATAGATAGCATTTTGTATGAGCTTGTTTCGTTTATCATCCAAAATGAGAACAGATATCACAGACAAATAACATACTCAATTGACCAACATAAAGCATAACTCTATTAATGTACACCTAATTTGGCTCTACAACTGCAAGTATATAGCACCTTCAATAATCATTGAAAGGCAATCTCTAAATTCACAATCGTCATCTTCATCCCTATCAAGATTTTATTCTTGAAATGAAATGTCAGAGAAAATACAGATGGAATAAATATAATAAGAGCAACTTCAAGAAAATTTGCATCATTTCACAAGATAGTGAATTCAACGTTATCTCAATCTTGTCCATTTCTTCTATGTTTAGGACCATCTTCTGACGTCTTTGTCGATATCTTCATGACTTCTCAATTTCTAATTTGTCAAATATGTTATTCTATTGCTTTGCTACATTTTCAAGATATGGGTTTTTTATAACAACAACAAATATGAACATCCATTGTCTTTGATAGACCCTTGACGTGAACATGATGAAGTTATCTTTTCTCTGATTATAGGATTGCACCACCTCTCCTTTATGATACTATCAATCTACCTTTATATGCATCTTTGTTTATCCTTCAAAGTTTGTCATCTCATGGCACATCATAGTAGAGATGTATCCATTTTTATCTTCTATCTTGATCACTGCTTTGACTAAGATCATTGCCTTTAAACCATCCTCTAATGAGTGTATATATGTCATTGTTTCTCAACGCATAGCACTGCTTAATTCATGCATGTCTTTTCAAGTATTGTCCTTCTAGAGAATGTAACACATATATTCCTTATAATTCAACCTTGATCTTAAAAGTGACAATTTATCGCTTTCTTCATATAACAGGTAGTTTCCTCCCTACAACTTTAACTATCTGCATGCCCCAACTAGACTTACACATCTCATACTTTTCTCCATTGGGGTAAAAGATATTATCATGTTTAACTCCACCTAAAGTGTTTCTTCTCCTTAAGATCTAGAAGATAACACTTGTGTGTGGAGTGCATAGTGCATACTCATGGTTTCATCCTTTATACTTTTTTCAACTTCTTGGTTGTATTTTCTTTTCCAACCCATTGTAGATCTATGGTTGTCCTCGGTTTCCTTTGTCTCGTATTCTTTACTTTTTTTTTACAAAAAATACATTTTCAATGTTGAGTTATATGTCAATTGTTTTTGCACTTATTACATACAATATTATGATCTATGCTTCTCCATCTATGAAGGTTTCCATTGTGTGCTTTACAGTTTCTTACCTTGTGACCAAAATGATTGCATGAATAACAATATCAATAGAATACATATTATAATCTAGATGTATGTGCTTGCCTAGGATATAAAGTTCTTCTCAATGTACCCTTAGTATTTAGAGATGTGCTTGGTATTTGTGTGAATTGAGCCCTTTTTTTGTTTTTTCATTTTAATAGGATTTTTCATTACTTGGCTACATTCTCCTATATTAGCAAGGCTTCTCAATTTCTTTTCTTCAATTGATTTTTGTTCTTCTTTATAACCTAATCCTATCTTGTTGGTAGAGGACCTTTGGCTATCAATTATATCACTTAGAATTCATATCTTTTTCCCAACTTGAGACTAGTATTCAACTTGTCAATCTTTAGGGAGACAACCTTAATGTCTAGCTATTCACACATCTCTTCCTTGACTTTCAAATGGATTCTAGCTTCTTTTTTGGCCCATTTCCCTTCGACAACTTGAGCTTCCAAAAATTCAAATGTTTTTTTTTCAGATTCATCAAGACTTTGCACTAACACATTATTAGCTTCAATATTTTTTTGAAGATGTAGTTCTAATTCTTGGTTTCTTTTCCTAAGTTTTTCAAGCTCATCTAATTGTTTTGACTCCTTTATTCACAATTTGGCTCTCATCTTATGTTTTCAAAAGTGTTTTATTTATCTCTTCAACATATGTACTAGGTTCTTTAATCACAATACACTTCTTGGTACTATTTCCTCTTCCTATTTTTCATTCTCATCTTATGTTTTCAAAAGTGTTTTATTTATCTCTTCAACATATGTACTAGGTTCTTTAATCACAATACTCTTCTTGGTACTATTTCGTCTTCCTATTTTTCATTCCCATGGTATTCTCTTGACCTACCTTCAAGTGGTTAGACTTTTTTTGAAGCCATTGGCCCTGATACCAATTGTTGGAATACCCCAAACCACTGAGAGGGGGGTGGATTAGTGGCCAATAAAAACTCAATTTTCTTAATAGATAAATGCTTAAAATCAGTGGCACAAAAATAGATATCAACTTATGAATATAAGAATAATAGCATAAAGGCATATATCAATCCATAGGTTATTTAAATCATATATGCACATCACATAACACTAGTGTTTGGGGGGGGGGGGCCTTGAAAGGTGAAAAAACACTATGAAAATGAACTATATTAAGCCTCATTGGCAAAACCTTGCCAATTACAATTTTAGCCTCACTAGCAAAACCTTATTAGTTACAATTTTAGCCTCAATAGCAACATAAGCACCAACTCATACTAGGAGCACCCACTCCCTACTCATTATGAAGGAAACAATCAAAATACAGAGGGTTACTCTATTTCAATACAAATCACTTTATCTCAACTTTAACATCCTACAACCTTAATTAAATATGCAATCATAACCATGCCACCAACTAATGTAATATGTTATAGAGACTTGTGTATGGATATTACAAAATTCCACGCACATTTTTCTATACATTTAGCTATAAAATCCTCACAATATTGAACACTATTGAAATTGATTGAAGAACCATGTAAGCACTGATATACTTGATAACATAGAACAATTACCTTCCTTCTACAATGATGCAATCTTCATATTCTCCACATACAAAGACTTTCTAATCTTCTCTTGTTTTGTCCTGAAGCCTTCTTCCCATACAAATCATATCTCAAAAACTTATAGCATCTGCTAGATCATTTTTTTTAGCAGAAAACATATTTCTAGACTTTACGCAGCATTCCTTTGCTGGGTGTTAGATCTTCAGCTTTGGATTCGTTGTGCTGGCAGGATAAGGTTGCTAGTGTTGAAGAAGGTTGGATCACAATTAAAGGCAAACATTATAAGAAGTCCTCACCTTCTTTTGACATGACCCTGTGGTCCCATTTGAAGGGAACAAAAAGATAGTTCCTCCTCCTTGTGTTGCAGTTTTCTAATGGTTTATCTTGTGTAGTGGTTTGGGTGTTTTTTCTCTGGGTTGTTGATTTCCTTTTTGGCTGAGTTCTTTTGTGTGTTTCTTGGGGTTTTTTTGGCCTTTTGTTATGGTTGTTCAGTTGTGTTTTGGGAACTCTTAATGCTCTATCTTAAGCTTTATCTTTGTACAGGGTTTCGGGTCCCTTCAAAACTTGTTTTTACCTATTAATCAAAACATTATCTCATGATTCATCTGCAATCTTGACACTCATTCAATCTATACATTTTACATCAATGATCTTCTATTTTTCTCATCACAGATATCTTGCTTACTTCTCATTAATACATCTGTGTAGAATAACTCTATAAATCAACAACACCCCTCGAAGATAAGAATCGATACCAACTCTATAACCATTGCATACTCTCTTCGAAAATGGATGTATCTTTAATCACCAATGACAATTTTATAATGACAACTCATTATAATAAGTTATCAAATGTTGTATTGTGGTTGTTCAACATGTTATTCTTGATTAATCATTATAGGCTCTCAACTTTAGTAGGACACTTATAAAATCATCCAACTCCTTTGCTTACCAGTCATACTTAAGAAGTTGCTTTGTATTCAAGAACTAATTAGCATGCACATGCTTATAAAGGATTAAACAACGACCTTAGACATGATATTAACAGTAGTGTGAATGACTAATAAGATTAACAATCGGTGTAATGTTGTTTAATGTAACATTTCTCTTGTTTTTGTTGACGGTGCTTAGCCCGACTACTATTTGGCCGCAGTGCTCGTTGTTGTCCTGGTGGAGCATCTTTCGTGGGGGATCCTAATGATAGTATTTCTTGGAACATTGTCCGACGACGTAGATTGAACTCTCGTCCCACCTCTATTGTGGTGTGAGTTTGACCCAATCCTTTTGGGCAAAAGCCTTTGTGCTTTGTTTTTTTTAGTTCTTTTCTTAAAGGTGTTGACAATGTGTTGTTGATGGTATGTTAACCCATTAGTGGACCTTATTATTGTAATGGGTCAACCCCCTTGTTTTGGTTGTTGTTCTTTTACTTTCAACCCAATAATTGTACCACGGGCCAGCACCCTCTTGTTGTTGCTTTCTATCAAAAACATTTGAAATTCCTATCACTTGTAGACTTGTTCCTATTGCCTTGAAGACTAGATTGAATATTTGCCTTATAAAATCTCAAAACCACTAATCCTTCAAGGAACTATCACTGATATAAGCAATACACGTTGTCATTTCATTAACCCAACTTTCAACTTAGATGAACACATACACTTGTCATGTTGCCATTGTCATGCGTTTTTTGATAAGTAAGCATCAACTCAATTAATCTCTATCAAGCAATATCTCTGTTGATATCATGCCAATTGACATCACTTTCCAGTGAGATCTCATCCTAGTTGACATCAATGACAAACCAATGCCAACATTAATACCCTAAATTGTTATCTTATTGGAATCAATGAGATCTTGGACAAGATGCTTCAACATATAACACTTCTAAGTATCATGGTTGGGTTGATGATGGTGTTGGCAAAAGGCTTTAGGATTGTAGGATTTAGGCAAAGGTTTGGATGGGTCGACTAGTTTAATGGGAGGAAGTGTCAAAAAATTAGCATTAATTAACTTCAACATCACATTATGCAAAGATTCAAAAAGAGGCGTAAAATTACGAGAAGATTTGAAAACAAATGACAAAAGAGCCACACTTGAAGTTGTAGTTGTCAATTGCACATCAACATTATTTGATGAGTTGTTGATCTTGATGAAGCCTTTGGGCTTTTGGATCTTTTGAAAGGGTTGTGAGGTGACATCACTCTTATCAACCAGAGTCGTCGAAGTGGACGTCTCAAAAATGTTCACTTAAAGTTGATAATTATGAAGCAATGCACACAATTGGGTAAAGGTAATAAACTTAGAAAGCAATATCTTAAGTCTAATGTATTTTTGCAAATTAGAAATGAAAATAGTTAAACATCAATATCAAGCACCTGATAAGAAAACTGAGCATGCAAATGTTTAAATCTTCCAATAAAATCAGTCATGTTTTCCTTAACACCTTGCTTACAATGAATCAAATTAGTTGAAGAAATTTGAGGACCAATATTATTTTGAAATTGTTGAATGAAAGCATTAGCAAGTTTTTTAAAAGAAGCAATTGAGCATGGAGGCAAAGAACAAAACCATTGTGAGGCATTATCCCTAAATATCCTAACAAACAACTTAGCCATAAGCTTATGATCATTAGAGAAGACACTACACAAGGTTTATTTTCACATGAGTCAAGGGATCACCTTTTCCAATATAGATTTCCAAATGAGGTATTTCCATGTATTGAGGGATAATGGCACGAATGATATCAAGAGACAAATGGCTAGCAATGTCACAAGTGGGAATATTGAATTAGGATTGGGTCATGGAGGCGATTTTTTGTTCTAAGGATAACACAGTTTGGGCAAGGCTAATAATGATTTGTTCGGTAGATGTGTTGGTATTGGACATGTGTGAAAGTGAAGGATTTGGGAGCATTGGAATAAGAAAAGTAGGACATTGTAATAAGTAGGTATAGGAGATGGTTGGGAAATACATGGGACACTTGTAGGAGGAGGAATGATAGGATTACGAATACTTCTAAGACTAACATGTACAGGATTAATATTTGAAATAGATGTAGCCATGAGAGGTGGAGTATATGTAGGCACATTAGGTTAAGTGAGTAGGAATATAAATAGAAATCTCAACATTAGTATTAGGATGAGAGAGACCAAAATCTTGAACACAACTTTTTATATACTTGAGATTGTCATTAATAAGATGAGATATTCCATGCAATAAATTAACATCGTGTTCATCAATGTGAATTAACTTCCTCGATTTTTCTACCAAAGAGATGGTCTCCCTCTTAGAATACTCTTGACCTAACCATTGCTCAAATTTTTCAAAATCATGGGAAAGTATTTGTACTTGGGTAGGAGACACTGTTAAGGGTTCATTTTTATCATGAGAAGAATGGGAAGATGGATTCTCAACAATAGGAAGTATGCCATTAGTGGGCATAATGGTATCATCCACATTCCTATAGACAATATTAGAGGACTCGAGATCAAAGGAACCCATAAATCTATGATTATGTTCAGCCTTTGAGTCCCTCCCTTCAGATTATGTTGATCTTCGTTACTCCTACCACCGGTTTCTTCGCGCAAAGAAACATTCTTTCATTGCTTCACAGTGCAAAGCCTTGTGTAACACACTTACCCAGGATCCTAAGCTCTTTTGGCGTACCTTACTCCCGAGGCACCCCCCTCCGCCCTCAACCATCGACCTTGCCTCCCTCATCTCCCACACCTCCACTCTCTACGACATCCCGGGCCAGCCATCTCTCCACCTCATCCCACCCCCTCACTGCCATATCTTCACCGCATCTAGCATTTACGAGGCCGTCAAATCTATGAGATGCAATAGAGCGGCCGACGAGGATGGTTTTCAGGCAGAGCTCCTCAAGCTCGGTATCACGGTACTTGGCTCTTATCTTCCCACACTCTTTAATAGAGTGGTTTGCACCGGCTTCCCTAAGGCTTGGTCGAGACATGTGATCCATCTGATCCATAAGACTGGATCTTTATCGGACCCCGGCAACTACAGAACCATCATGATTGGGCATACCTTTTCCAAACTCTATGCCACGGCATTGAACACTATCCTTTCTTCGCAGCTTGACAGGTTGGACTACAGGGCTAGAGGTCATGTCGGTTTCCATGCAAATTACCAGACCATGGACCACATCTTGACACTACGGGTGATCATTGAGGAGGCTCGCTATCGCTCTGCAAAAGTCTATTGCTACTTTATTGACTTTCGTAAGGTGTTTGTTTTCGTCCCTCGGGTGGCTCTTTTTCAGAGACTTAGAGACATTGGGATATCTGAGATTCTTTTGACTACTATTATGAGACTTTGCGAGCATGTTGTGGGCAAATTCAGGACCCCGGAGGGCTTCTCAGATCCTATTCAGAGCACTATTAGGGTGAAACAGGGATGCCCTCTTTCCCCCACCTTATTTGGCATCTACATTGATGAGCTCGAGGGTTTCATCAGAGATTCGTCTCTCCCTAGTGATGGCTGCTATTTACACCAGGTCTTACTTTCCATTCTTCTTTTTGTTAATGACATGATTCTCTTAGCCTCCTCACCTAAGGGTCTCCAGAGAATTCTTGATATCTTGGCCTCCTTTTGTGACTTGAGACAGCTCGTGGTTAATCTGGGGAAGACACAGGTCATGGTCTTCAACTGCTTGAAGACCTCGCATTTACACTTCTACTTCCAGGGACAGGAGATCGAGATTGCCTCCGCATACACATACCTCGGGGTTAAGTTTTCCGGTCCTCACTTCAATTTGAGACCTGCTATTCAGCCTAGGATCAGCAAAGGGATGGGTTCCCTCACCTTGATTGAGAGAGTGGTTTAGACACCACTTTTAGGACACCTCGTCCAAGTTATCCCTCCTGGATTCACTGGTTAGGCCTACTGTACTCTACGGCTCTGTTGTTTGGGGACCATCCCTCCTTGATTGCGACTGGGCCTCTATTGAGTGTATATAGACTCTCCTCCTTCGGCGTATCATCAGATGTCATCGTACCACCTCCCACAGCATCATCCTGGCTGAGTTCGGGGCTCATCCCTTTAGGTTGGGAGCCATCTTCGACCTGGTTTGGTTTCTTCACCG
>MU220882.1:277730-299607 GCA_018584345.1 Thuja plicata | reverse complement strand
TCTCCTCCTTCGGCGTATCATCAGATGTCATCGTACCACCTCCCACAGCATCATCCTGGCTGAGTTCGGGGCTCATCCCTTTAGGTTGGGAGCCATCTTCGACCTGGTTTGGTTTCTTCACCGCCTACGTTGCTTCGCAGACTCTTCAGATGGCTGGAGTAGATACTCTTACCTCGCCTATTGCTCTTCTGTTGAGCTGGCTAGATCTGACACCTCCTCTAGAGCTCGTTGTTGGTATGCTCAGGCCACTTCCCTTTTGGGTTCCATCGGGATTGACATTGATCGCCTACCCCCCTTCCAATTTTCTTTGGACGCTCCAGCTCATCTTCTCCCCTCCAGACAGGAGTTGAATGAGCATGTCAAACTTGACATCTACAGGCAGTACATCATCTCGACCTGGACCAACCCTAGTGGGGGTTTGCGTCTAAGGATGGCTTTTTATGTTGAGCACTTCTTACACATCCAGGATGGGAACATTGTTCGACCCAGATATTTATCACAGCGTTGGTGCCATGCTCTTCGGATCGTGCTGGGATCTTTCAGAGTTGGCTCTCACTGCCTGCGTGCACAGACTGATCATCACATTAACAGAGAGGATCGTATTTGCAGTTTATGCACATTGTCTGAGATTGAGACCGAGGCACATTTCATTTTCCACTACCCTATATACTATGAGATCAGAGGGAGATTCTATTGCTTATTTAGAGACTGCAGCTCCTTGACTTCTTTTGCTACTCTGACCAGAAATGTCTGGCACTCTATTTACGGGAGACGGTTCGGCTCCGTGACCATACCCTGCAGCTTCTATTTCCCCAGAAGTTGGTCACCGAGCAGCTCATTACGGATTTCTTCTCACCCTCACCCCCGGCTCGGGGTGTGAAGCGGCCCTCATGTGTCTCCACCATCGGTCACTCCAGATCCGTGAGACCTCGCAGTGCTTCTACTCATCAGCGACAGACCACCAGTAGATCACAGCGACGGCTCCATACCCTTATTCTTCCGGGTCACTATCCTTCTGTGTTGGACTTCTTTCCACTCAGGAAGGACCCCTAGTCCTTGCCCTGGTGGTTCTTTGTTCTCTGCTTCTTGTTTGGTTCCTTGTTCTTTTTGTTGTTCCCCCGACCACTATTTGGTGGTCCGCTGGTTTCTTGTTTTTTGGTTGTTTGTTTCCTGTCCCATAGACCCTTGTTGGTCTTCCATTGGGCATTAATAAATTTATCTTATCTTATCTTATCTTATCTTATCTTATCTCACTGAAATGCTATATGTAGGGCTCAAGGTTATGGCACTCATGCACAAGGTAATGAAAGAGGAAGATGTCTAAATAATGCAAACTAGTGAGCAATTGAACATCTAAACATCTTTTGAAGTAAATGTAAATCAATTTTTTTTTTTAAAAAGGAAAATAGAGATCATGCAAAATGAAACTTAATGCATCATTAATATTACACATACAAGCTAAGAAAATACATGAAATAAGCTCTAATTATTCAAAATGCAATGTATACAAATCATATATAAACACCAAATCGAAAGGGAAATGTTATGGGTTGGGCTCACCAAAATGTAACATATGATAATGGGGTATTAATGTGTTCATATTGCTCAAATGGAGGAACTAATGAACTAGGCCCTATCTCCTTTATGTTGCATTGGAAGGAATATGATCCACTTAGGCTCAAAAGGAAATCAAGCGTCGAGTGGATGCAACGGGTTCCTTTGTTGTTATGCAACTGAGGAGTTGATGTATGAATGTAAAATTGATGGGGAGATGCAAGATTTAGAGCTGAATGAAGAACAACGCTGACTTTCAGCATGCACGGACTAATAGATATCTAACAGACAAATTCTGTTATCGAAAATAGAACCCAAACACTATAATTGACTTGCAAATTCAATCTGGAGCTGGTCTGGAGGGACTAGGTCAGCTAGGTACGCCTATTCCCAAGACTAAGTCAACTTGGTCGGCCTATTCCCTGCACTTTTGATTGTTTTCAATTGCAGAATGTAGGCGGGATCCTACACTTTCCAAATTTGGTCCCGAAACTAGTGTCACCTATTCTGACGCACCAAAGGGAGAGAAATTGTTGGGTAGAGAGGGGTCTACCTCAATCAAACCCCGGTAGATGAATCAACCTTGAAATTGAAATGAAAAACTTGAATTGAAAGTGTGTTGGTACAAAGAAAAGGCTAAATGTAAAAATGCAACGTTTATACCTTCACAAACGGACTTGGAGCCGTAATATCTATGAAGATGCTTGAAGTAGTCTTGAATATTTTTATAATGTCTTGAATTTTGAGAAGAATTAAGGATGCCTTTCACAAATGCCTAGATCTACATATACTCCTCAAATCTATAATGTTGTTATGCTTGATGTCATTTGCCTTGAGAAGGAATTAATTCACATTGATATGTGTGTGTTTGAAAGAATAATCTTCATGCATGATCGAAGTCTCTTCTTCTTGGCTTTCAATGAGGGAGTGAAGCTTGCTACAGTGCAGAAGATTGCCTTCGAAAATGTCTTGGATGCTTGAAATCTGCCTTAGAATGCCTAAGATGACAAAGAGCTTGAATTTCAACAAGAGGTAAATCTGCCTTAAAATGCTTGAGATGACAAAGAGTTTGAATTTCAACTCAAGGTAAATCTGCCTTAGAAAAGGTAAATCTGCCTTAGAATGCTTGAGATGACAAAGAGCTTGAATTTCAACTCAAGGTTAGGATGTGATTTCATATCATGTGTTGTGTTACCCAAACAAGGAGAGGTAGGTTGCTTATATACCCCTCACAAACATTTCGGAACTCAAAACTCGAAGAAAGCCGACGAGAGTTTGAATTTCCCACTCTACCACCAAGAACATTACATGGTTCGAATTTCAGGGAAAACATAAGGGAATAGGTTGACCAGGTCGGCCTAGTCTCTCGTGAGAGCATCAAAATTTAGACCATGGGTCCTAATTGCAGAGGGGATGCTGGAATAGAAAGCAAAACTGAGGTTGGATCAAGCATAATGAACACGAAGGCCCAAGGACACTAAAATGGGACCTAACTAAGCATTCAATCGTATCTGAGTACAATTTAGGATGACATAGAAGCAAAGTGCTTTGAGTTCACATATGCATGATGGTAGAAATTATGAGCATTTTTTCACTCCCATGTTGCAAACTATATCTTTCCTTGATTTGGTTCAAATATTGGGAAATAAAATGGTGGTCCAACAAGCAGTGGGCAATTTTTTGAGTTGTATTGAGACTTTCCTTCAGTCCCCAGGGATAAATCTTTGACATGCCTGTGAAGGAGAGAGAAGAAAAGATGAAAGAAGCTTGGCTACTATTCAAATCTTGTGTGATATGCGACAATTATGCTCCCATGAATATCTTCTATGGCAATAATAAGACTTCTCTGAGGTTGCCAGGGATAAGATTTTGGACTTCTTCATATGTCTGACATGTATTGTACTTAAATACAACTAATTGCAGTTACGTCCTCTACTTCGTTTGTTTCTATCTGCAAGTGTCTTCGGTTTCCCTCTTTCTCTGCACTATGATGTTTGTCAGCTTTATTAGTTCTAGTCTTTTATCCTCATTCATGCTTTAGCTTTCGTTTATTTACTTGAGGGTGTTCTCATGTCTCTTCTCTCTTCTTTCTTTTTCTCTATATTGTAGTTGCTACCTTGGTTGAGCTCACCTCCCATTTTTTAGCAACATATCTTATAATGTAATCTCTTCATGTTTCTCCTCTATTAATATAGTATACACTTTGTGTTTTATCAAAAAGAAAAAAGAAAAAGTTAATGTTAGTATTTATGTGAGAATTTTTTTAGTTTACATTTGTTTTTGGTATCACTTTGTTGTTTAATTTATGTTCTTTGGTATAGATTGAGCCTAATTTTGGACTTATCACTCAAAATAGACTTATCAATCATTAATCAACAAATTTGATATCTTGGAAGTACAACTTTCCTTGATTAGATGATGTATGCACCATCCCTTTGATCATGTGACAATACCACCTAGTTTTCTCAATTTGAAATCTAAATCTCCCACTCCTAAGGCTAACTTGTTCAAAATTTGACTCTTAACTCATTATATGTATGTCAAATACCTTGAGTTGAGTGGCTAAGATCTTGTATTTATAGATATTCCTATATCATTAGTTAGCATTGATTGAATTAGAATTGTATATAACAAGTGTCTACACTAGAGCACTACATTAACATTGACATCCAATACATTGTATCATTTGCTTGTCATATCTTCTAATCTATATCATCAACAAAGGAGCTTGACGCCCATCAAGGAAGTCAACAATATTTTTTCTATTGTATAACATGCTCCATTATTCTCTTGTTCAAAAATAGGTACCAAAGGCAAGAGTGAAGGATAGAAGGTTGCATCAATAGAGACAAATTTTGGAAAAAGAGGACTAGATATTGTAGTAGGAAAAGCATGCATTGCTAATGTTTCTATACCAAGATTGAAATAAGCAGCAAAAGGTCAAATAATGAACACAAAGACACATTATTTATCCTCGAAAAACCCTCCACTTGAGGATGAAAAACCCAGCCAGACGAAAAAGTCCTTTAATGAATAATAACAATGCTAGATACAATGCTTAGAACACACGTTGAGACTTTACGATGAACTCCAGCAATATTCAACTGCATACTAAGTTATCAAACCTTGAAGATGACCTAAGAAAATCATAAATAATACTTCACACAAAGCATATGTTTTTATCATCGTGAACATGTATACTTCGAACTCTATATTGAAGAATATATCTGAAAAGCACCCCCAACCAAATAATGAACACGTATATAACAAAGAAGAAGCCTTTTGATATGCCATAACAATAACTTTTCAATTTGAAATCTTTCCAATCTTGAAACAGGGGGTTGATAGTATTCACATCTCCACGCGGCGACTCTTCACATCTCCAAGTGGTGGACCCCTCATATCTCCTCAAAGGTCTCTTAATAACGAACATACTCAAATGCAATGCTTAATTCTGGCTTGTTCAAAGATAAAGTCAACCAACGCAAGTACCATATTAGGTATAAAAATATCTCCTACAGCTACAATACTTTAACACTCCCTTTAAGCAAAGGACATACTTTTTTTTCAGATTCACATGACATGGAATCTCTCAACGTTGCAAACACAATGGCTACACCCATATATGTTAATAACAAAACTTTATCACGAATTCTCTCAACGTGATAGCATCATGGATTCACTCAACATGATGTTCACCATGGCTACTCCCATGTATGAAATAAACATAAGCTCACATCATGGAGTCACTCAATGTGACGGAGTCTCTCACATGACATCCACCATGGCTACTCCAGAGGGTGGAACAAGGGCTTTCACCTCAAACTTATTTCACAAAGAAGAATGCATTTACAAGAGATTGCACCTCGAACCTCTCCCTCACGAAGAAGAACTCATTAACAAGGGATTGCACCTCGAACTTCTCTCTCACGGAGAAGAACTCGTTAACAAAACTTTGTGATGATGTGGCTCTCTCTGAGACAGATATCAACCTTCTGGCCTCCTTGTCCAAGTCAGACTCCCTCTAAATCTGATATCAACCTTCTAACCTCATCATCCAAGGTTGTCTGCGATGGATAGTCAGACTCCCTCTGAATGGAGACTCTCTCTTAGCAAGGGCAACATTCTCACTGCTTTGATTATTATAACAAAATAGAGTTGATTCCAATGTTGACCGAATAATGAGCTTTTGAGGCCACACTGCTTCTTAAACTTGTTGATCTTCTGCAAAGAACATGGCATTCTCCCTTTGCTGCTCAAGCTCCCTCTGAAGCTCATCTCTTCCTCTTCGAAGAAACTAATCACAATGACAAACTATATAGGATCTTCCTCTTTAATGAAGATATGTGACACCAATTCAGTCCCACGGTTGCAAGCAATGTCCCCATGTTCATTTCTACAGCCTGCATGACTTGGCATGTAATCTCTCATCATCTTGTTGCTTCTCAATCTGTCCTGAAAGCATTTTTTGAGAGATTAGTAGAAGTTCATAGAATCAAGCTATCCTGAAGAGAAATATAATGCTAAAAGCATACAAGATTCACTATTCCTAGTTATATAACAGGAATTAACATTAACTACATTATTCAAATGTACAAACATAAAATACTTATCTCTTTATTGTAGTCAAAGAATAACGCTCTCTAGGTGATACTTGAACCCTTTGAGCAATAGAACCCATGTTTATACAAACAAATCCCACAAAAGCACTGAGATTCAATCTGCATATTTTGAACCCCTCCTACTCCTCAACCACCCTACTGTAGCTGACTACTTTCTCAAGACCTAGGAGCAGATTTCACATACCACAAACTTTATCTCCGTGGAGAACGCAGATTGCATCATGCTGCCCTCCACCACCAATCAACTCAGCTGATACTTGTTCTTCGTTGAGTCTTCAATGTGTATAAAACTCCCAGAACATTATCATAGATCTCAACATCATCATAATTATCTCACTCTACACACTCAGAAAATACATATAAACTGAAACAAATGATACTCTGATCGAGTACTCAGAACTTCCACAACAACACCAACAATTGAACCAATACATTTAACGCGAAAACAATACAATCTATTTGCTGACAGCAAAATGAATACTACTTCTAACTCTATACACAAGATGCTTGCTTAAACCTAGCTCTGATACCATGTTAATGTTTCTATACCAAGATTGAAATAAGCAGCAAAAGATTAAATAATGAACACAAGACACATAACTTATCCTGGAAAAACCCTCCACTTGAGGGTGAAAAACCCAACCACGCGAAAACGTCCTTTATTGAATAATAGCAAATGTTATACAATGTTGAGAACACACGCTGAGACTTAACGACGAACTCCAACAATATTCAGCTGCATACTAAGTTATCAAACCTTGAAGACGACCTAAAGAAAATCATGAATAATACTTCACACAAAGCATATGCTTTTATCATCGTGAACACATATACTACAATTGACAATATATCACTCTTAAAGAAAGATATTACAACTTTACATAATGATCCGCAACATTCCATCATCTTTGACCACTAACTCAGTTTTTATGGGGGGTCAAAAACGGGGCAAACAAAATATGTTACAAGGTTATTCATGATTGTTTGGCATTGCATGATACAAGTTATTAAGGGCTAAGGGAAGGGCATTAATACTTTGATGGCTGACATTTTATATTGAAAACCATATTGCAATCCGTTTAACCAACTAGAAGAATGAGCTATGTTTTAACAACCGGGATAAACTAGTCTCAACAATGCTTCAAGTAAGTTGAAACTCTCTTCAAGTTAGTGCCAAAAAATCTATTGAGAAGTTCAAAGACGACATTTCCACAGTCCATAATAATAAGATGCAATGGCTTCTGGATTAAATTGTGCAAAAATATTTGTTGCATCAACGTTTCAGATCACACTTTGTGCTCTCTAATACTCTCTTTCATCCCAAGGATAGATTACGAAGTGTGATTCGAAACATTAATACAAAAAATATTTTTACACAATTCAATCCAAAAGCCATTGCATCTTACTATTGGGAAGTTGGTCACCAAATCCACATAACTTATTCAAAAGCGCTATGAATAATGAATGGTTTTCTTTAAAGTTGCATGTCTAACATGGTAAGTATAAATCAGCTTGAAAAAAGATAAACTGCTATTACGTGGCCAGGAATACTTTCCCATTTGACTTCTTGCTCTTTGGTCTTCAATTATATGGATTGAATGATAGCCATTGCAAAATTAGGTATTTGTGTTATATTTTGATGATGAAATAGATCTATATTATTACTTCGCAATAATTTACAAACTATTCACAAAAAAAATGTGGGCAAAATGGATTCATGTCCTGAAGCCACACAAATTGGGCTAAGCCTAGGAAAATAAAGTTATCAAGAGACACGGGTGTACCAAAACTTGTATTGGGGTACCGATACCAAGTTAGGGTAAGCAATTAAGTGAATAAAGAAATGGCTATATATCATATATTGTAGTCACCAAAAATCATGAATATAGGGAGAGGACAGGTATGCAGTCCACATTCCTACAATGGATTTCCCTGGCATCTCTGAAACAAAGACATCAAGCCATCTCAAAAAGGAATCAACCGCTACCAACAAAACCAGTCAATCAGCCTTAAAGGAAAGAGCTGTACAAAGCATCATAGTCAAATCTTAGTCATAAAGCATTTGAAGTCCTGAGCAGCAAGAGCTCTAGAACTAGTGGCTTGAGGAGACTACTTGTCATCAGGTTTGCCCCAACCTCTAACAGATTCTGGCCAACATCAATCGGCTCCCATCCAATTAAAGTACTGTTTTGATTATTGTCATTTTGAATCTGTTAAATAATTGAGCAATTTAAAATAAATTAAACATCACAAACAGAGCGGATAAAACAGAGCGCACACACTAATAAATGACACAGATTATATGGTTTGGCAACTTGGCTACATCCACGGGAAGGATAGGCACAATATCTTTATTGTTGAACAGCAGCAAATACAAGTTCTTCATCGGACATATTACAATTAACAATCTCCAATATATAGAAATTATTTGGAGGACAGCATAATTGAAGAGGCATGGAATGTGAAGGGCAGAGCCCGTTGGACTTCACATATGTAACAGAGCCTCCTAATCAGGAGGCTGGCTATCCAATATAATAGGAAAGCTGCTCCATGATCCACCAGCATATCCCTCGCTTTCTTTCCCTCTTTTGAAATATTAGGAAAACTGCTAGCCTATGGAAATTCTAACTGGGGATTTGACAAAATTGGCTTTCTGTGTGCAAACGTGAAGATCATTTGGTCAGTGGGAACAGTGGTGAATTTGGGGGTTGGAGTAGATGGTGTATGACGGACAAATGTCAGCAGTTTCTTTCGCCAGGCTCAGAAGTCTCAACTCGATGTGAAGTGACAACATCAAAGTATACCACATTGGCCATGAAAGCTAAAGCTTGTCCCTGCTTTTAAAGCGATGGGAGGTATAGGTTTTCTTACCATAAGGTTTTTCTACCCAACGTACTTTTCAATCCCATTCAGATGCTTTGGTCATCTTGGAAATTGATATAATTGTGTTCTTTGATTATTTCTTTTAACTGTTCAGCTTTTATTGTACCCATGAATAATGGTCACTATTATGAAAATAGTGTCACCAAATAATCATGTGAATTAACAAATGCTGTGTATAGAATTTAAGGCATTTAGGAGGTATATATGCAGTTGTATCTTAATGAAACCCTACAGTTACCGGGCTGTAAGATTACTTCAAATTTGAAAAGGACGATAAAAGATGGCTAACTATAATTTTTTAACCAAAATTCTGCAATCCACCAAATAATATATAAACCATCAATGTTCACTCTTGTATTTCAATCTCCGTAAGATGAAATTATGGTGGAAAATTGCAGTGATCTAGTACAAGAAAAAAGTAGAAAACCTTTTTCTCAATCTATCTCCATTTTCTATTGAGACTTACAAAGACTTCAAAAATTACAAAAGTAAAATTTTAAGCCCAATGCTGATGGAGGAGCGTCTCAAGGCTAAAAACCTAAAACTTTCCCTCAGCGGGCTAACAGAAATTGTTTTAATTAGAATCTTAGATACATTGTGATCGATGGAAGGGACACCAGGTTTGTGAAGAATGGCTGAGGTAGAATGGTCTACCTAAGACTACCAAGCATGGAGTCTCAAAGCGCATCTTTGTGGAATTGCTATATTTAGTGTCCCAATTTCCCAGAACAGTGAGGTTTCCCATGTTAGACATGCTTTATCACTTCAATGTATAGATTTTTGACCTTTCTGACTGATAGCATAAAAAGAAGGATAATCTCAGGCCTTTTACCATTGGTCAATTTTTTATCCAGATCAAGGAAAATTTTGGAGTGTAGAAAATAGCGTCTTGTGACCGTGATGTCTACTTGGCAGGGCAGCAATTTAAGCCCAGACAGATACAGGTTGAAAACTAATTTCACTGCAAAATTCAAAGAATGCCATGAAAAAACTGTTCACTTTGAGCATAAATTTTTTTTTGTATTGTTCACTTTGAGCATAATATTTTGCTACATAAAATGCAATAATTGGTTGCAATAAATCTCTATTCTAAATCATAGGGATGATTGCAAGTAGAATCTTCTTAGCTTTTATTAGCATGGTGTACATTTTTCCTTATTGCCTTAATTTTCTGATAATTGAGTAGATTCCAGAGAGAGTTTGAGATTTGAATTATAGTTATTTATGTTCCTCTTATATCAAATACTGCATATGGCTTAAAGCCAAAAGGTTTTTAAGAATATAGAATAAAAATTTAGTACATAGTGTTGAAATTCTCTGAGTATTGATAAAACTCCAGCATCAAAGTGGTGAATTTCTCAAAATAAAATGTAATGCATGGAGTCAACTGACCTTCCGAATTTCAGCGAGTCTCTTCAAGTTTTAGTGAGACTCACCAAATCTGACCATGTGACTCGGACACCTAAAAAATGGAGGAGGCGGCTTCATTTACACATCAGATCTCACTTGGAAAAGCACGTCATTCAATGAATTTTGGCCAAAATTTTAATTAGTTTGAGTCAGTTTCACGTATCAGCCTAATCAAGTCCAGGTCTCCTAAATATGCTTTTGAGACAATAAAAAGAAATACAAATCATAGCCAATCTTACAAACGCAACATGTATTAAAACTTAAAAGTTTACCATTTTATCAATCAATGACGTTTTCGGTGTGCCATTGAAAAGGAAAACACCTATGTTCCATGGCGTTTCGGGGACAGGGACAGAGGACGCAGGGGATGAGTTTCTCGGACGTTTCTTAAAGAGTCAAAAATATGGGACATCAGTACACAAATTTTTAAAATGTGTATGAATTTTCAAAATATTTTAAGATGTTATAGAGACAGAGAAAGAGAGAGAGATGTTGATAGCAACAAGACAATATGCAAATAAATCACCGATTCACAAGTTACAACAGTAGCATAACACCATAAATGATAAAAGCAGTAGTATAAATCAGTATAACAGCATTATAACAATAGTCTCAAACATCAAAACCATGGTCTATCAATATAAATATCCAAATCAAAATGTCTCAAACATGTATCCGGAAGTCTCAAACATCAAAATATAACAGGCTACAGGCACAGCCTATGAAACTGAGCCTCATTCTAGCTATCAATATCCAAAGGCTCAGAATCATCTGAGTCACTATCTCTGTCTGGCAGAAGTGGATCATCCAATGGTAGCCTGACCAGTCCTAGTTGCACCTCCTCCTCATCAATCTGCCAAACATCTTTAGGATCGACATCCCATTGTGCTGCTGGTGTCTGTTGATACTCTGTAGTTTGTCGGTCCTGAAGTCTTAAATTTATAATTATAATTTATATTATATTTTTATTTAATATAAATTTTTAACATATTTTTACCTACGAATTAATACGTAAAACAGTAAACTTAATATGTTTATTATGGTGAATATTAAAAAATTTATATTAAATATTAGATTTATAATTTTAATATATTTTAATATTTATTATTAAATATATAAAATTTTAAACATCATATTTAATCACAAATTTTATTGCTGAATCTTTTCCCATGCTGAACTTCATTTGAATTTTATCATCCAGAGACACAAATTCGAACCTTGTCTGCCCCACAATTACATTGCCACTTTGACAAAAAGAATTTTTTTAAATAGTGTTTTTTTTTGTTTTTTAATGCCAAAAATCATCCAAATGCATAAGGGACGCTTTTTTGTTTCAGGGACGGATCGGAACGTTTTGGGCATCCCCTAGGCGTTTCTGGGACGACTAGCCGTCCCCAAATGTCGGGACGTTTCCTGCCATTTCCTGCTGTTTTTGGAAATCAGGGATGACTGGGGGGCGTCTCCTTTTTGTCCCACTGTCCCCAAAACGTTTTTGGAACGGAAACAAGTCCCTTGGGAATAGGAAACGCATCCCCATGTAACATAGGAAAACACAATCCTGACTTTTCTCAGTACCAGCAATGCTTTAGAGTTAAGTAAACTAGGCTCTACAAATAGTGAGCCCTCTATGGACTCCCATATTCAAAAAAAATCAAAGTAAATGTTCAGAACTCAAAAAGAAAACAGAAGCAAGAATGTCGTCTCTATCCAAATTCTCCATCTTCTTTAAACAATAAATTTAATATTTCAGACAATAAATTTGCATATTTTTAGGCAACCAACAATAAGAATGTCTATCTTACCTTACCTGTTGATGGAGTTAAATGAATTCAGCAGGAGCTATCCAACTCATCTACTCTAGGATCATCAAACCAACACCCTGCAAAATTTAGCTTTGTGATGCTTGAAGCTTCTCATGTCTTCTACTACAATACAGATATTCGCAGTTTTCTGCATCCCACAGACCTGGACAATGGAATTCCCCAAGTTTGAACCTCCAATATAAGTTAGTTCTATCTTTTCCCTCTCAACAAGTACACAATTGATCTTCAATGCCTGATAATTGTTTTTCATCAAAATCTGTGTGACTGAGCATTAATAAATAGACATCATTATTTAAGACAGATAATGGCCTAGTGAGATATTAGTTTCCATCAAAGAAGACTTTACATGAATCCTCATTGAAAATCGTTTGGACAGTGGTAGTTATTTTTCCATTCTGCATTGGTCTGCATAAGATGGCTATGCACAAGGTCACTTGCGCACAACCCTTTTCCCTCTGCCTCCTTTCAATCTAAGGTGGGAGGACTACAAGAAAAATGTTATTATAGAACATTTTTGCTAAGAAAGTTGCCTCACAAACAGCCCATTCAATAAGTAGGATTTGGAAGCAGAGATTGGAAGTGGTGAATACAATGGATCAACCACACAAAATTTACAAGACTAACTGCACCCATACTCGAATTTTCCCTTTTCTGCATGAATCCACTATTTTTATTTTTTTTGAGATGTTAAGGAGTCAAATGCTAACCAGTACTTATCAGAATACGTGAACCCAAAGATCAACTGTGTTGAAATTATCCAGCAGGGGTTACAAACAGATTGCTACAGGCCAGTTGGGGATAATGCTTAATCACATGACATCTCACCTCAACGGTGCAAACAGTAAAATCCCAACAGTCTTGCTTCTGCATGCCTGGCAGGAGGTTTGCCTTGACCAAGTGGGTATCAGCACAAAGACCAAGGTATGACTGAACGTATTGTCAAAAAATGCCAAGAATAAAAAACAAATATAAATAATCTTGCACCCAAAGCCAGATTTGATCCAATGAAACAGAAGCAAAAATCTCATTCATAATGCTGCAGCAATAGAAAGCAAATAAACACCTAAAGAAACAATCAAATGCTCAGTGCAAGAATATAGAACATTTTTCCTTTATATAACTCCATTTTGCCATGGTTACCAATTTACATGACATTGTAAAGAAAAAGAATGAATGAATGTTATAAGATAACACAGTCTAGAGGAGTAAGAATCACTGCCTCTTTTGGTGTTGCCTTCCTCTCGACTCATACAAATGTTCTCAGCAAATAGCATGTATGTTGGCTCAAGATGCACGGTAAATTTTTCATGTTAGTTATGGTTAGTGAAAGGTTTGCATGATTATGAGGAGGATATACCAGTACCCATGTCAGGCTTATAGATTAAGCTTCATTCACCATTCCTGATAGCAGCAATTACACGGTCTGCAATCTCCTGTCCAAACAACTTGGGCAGATTAGAACTGAGATCCTTCTCAATACCCAGTCTCCTAATCTGTTCATCCCTTTCTAAAATCGCAGTCTTCTCTTCCCCCTCTGCCTTGGGCATCGTTGTCCCAATGTGGCTGAAAGCATGGAACCATGTCCCAAACACATTTTTGGCTGTGGGATGAATCAATTCCTTAACCAATAAATTCAAATCATTGGGAGCAAGCAGATCTCTGAACTTGAACAGGAGGGCTGTTGGAGACACGGCACTCCTAACATAAAGAGAGGAAGGAACATAAGACTGCGAGTGATACGCTTTCTCAACAGCCTGCCTATATCTATCCAGCTCAGAGTCTTCATAAAAAGCTTTCAAATATTCTGGGCTAGAAACAAGGTCCTTCCTTGGTAACAAATCTAAAAGAAGTATTAGATTAGATGAATCATTCTCTATAATTTCAAACATGAAATGAGGCACATCATTTTCGGGACCTAACATTACAATCAATGTTGCAGCGTTCAGAGTCCCAACTCCCAGTCGGCAATGAATCCACGACCCCAATACAAATTTGACCTGCATTTTTCACATGTAATCACAGTTTGAATGCCGAAACTAAGCTGTAAAACAAAAAGCAAAATGCCATAGAAGATGTGAAAACCAAGATGTCGCCAAGAAAGTAGAGCTACTACTGCGAGAACTACCAGGAGCGGACTCCAGGATGCAGATGACCATAAGGCTATGGTGGCTATATATAAGCACTCATCACAAGGTGCTGTCGCACTCACAAAGTCGGTCCAATTCGCAGTGCTAAAAATTCTCTGTGCCCTAGGTCTAACGATAAGGCCTAGGCAGTGCTAAAAATTATATGTTCTCTAGGTCTAGTCATAAGGCCTTCCAATTGTAAGTTCGATATTATCTTGCAATTGCCATGGTGATAACCTAAGTTCAAGCCCAGCTGAGCACTAGGCATAATATCTATTGAAGTTTGATCATAGATTCCCAATCTGTGACGAAAAATGAGGAAAATACTATAATAGGAATTTCCAAATAGAGTTTCACAAAAATAAAGAAAAGAGTACCTGAGACAAATTGGCTCCAGATCTGAGAATGAATGACCCCTCTGCATTTCCTCTGGGACTTGTGAAATGGGTAACATCCGGGGAACTTTTTGTTTGGCAAAGAAGAGGACCCAGATGTTTGTGAATGCATTTGGCAATGTCCTCCATCATAGATCTGCACGGCCCTGTTAGGTATGGAAAATGAATCCAATCTTCCCTCTCACTGATTTCCATACCTCTCACAAGACCAATGTCCCGATTCCGCAAAAGTTTCCAGTTTGTGCTTGGTGTTCACCCAGAACAACAGCCCATGAAGAGAGTGAAAGTCATTCCAACTATTGATTGTCAGTAGGACATACCGAAAGAGACAAGAAACCCGTGACCATTCTCAACTCATTTTCACAAAGTTTTTCACAAGTCTTCCTATTATAATAATCTAATCAGTTTGACTTATAGCCATTACAGTTGTGATCCTCGCCAAATCATTTTCAGTCCTTGCAAATACTTGCATTGCCTGTCTGGTTGTTTGAAATTAGGTCACCGAGATTTGTACAAATCTCAGGTTTATGAGGAGTCATTCAAACATCGGCGAAAGTAAGATTTTATATTTATTTCTTTATTTTTAATGAATAAGCGTCTCATATAAAGGAATAATTTTAAAATATTTAAAATTTAATAGGTGAGGAAATTTTTAGACCTTGGTTTCATAACATTTTATTTCCAAGTTATCGTGGGTAAGAGGCAACGAGGCATGTCAATTTGAAATTAATAGTTAGAGGTAATAGATCACCATGTACTCACTTTTCTATTAAAATGTTATATCGTAATGCAAAGTTTAATTGTTTTATTTATTTTTTATGAAATTACTTATCAATCATATTAACTTTAAAAAGTTCATATATCTAAATCAAAAAATAATGGGAGGAAAAAGTCACTTCCCGAGTGTCACATGGGCAGGTTCAGAAAGCAGAAAACAGCTTGAAGCAAGGGCCTAGCCCTGAAGCAAAAACAACATAAAACTAAATGGGTCTAGCTCATAAAGAAAACATCCCCACACAGCCAGAGTTGTAGCAGAAGGAGGAGGGGGGTCTGGTTCATCCTTCTTTCCCCATCTTATCTCGTGGTCTGGTTCAGGATCTGGCAATGTCCAGCCATCTGCATTTTCCTATTCAATCTCCTTATCATCTCGTCATGGGGAAATTGGTAAAGCCAACCTGGGGAAGCCTTTGGAAGACGAAGGTCGACCTGAGTCACCACCCACATTTGGTCAAACCAAGTGTGTCGAGCTAGTACTTGTTGTCGGAGGCCACGTTGATGGAGACCCACGACAACATGGAGGACCAACAAAACCATGTGGCAAAAATCGGTGACGAGGTGAATGACGGCGAGGTGGCTGAGAACAGGAAGTGTCGATATGCAGACAAGAAGAGCTCTGCCCTCAACGGTGGCCACGGGAAGTGGAACAACCATCGAAAACAGAAGGTTCTAGATGAACTATGGCTACCATAAAGGGAGCATTTCCCCAATGTTGCAATAATTCTTGCAAGTGGGCCACCTCAAGGGCCATCTTATTAGCTTGAAGTTGTATTTGTAACATCACATTATTACACATGCAAACTTTAGCAAAAATGGACACATTACAATCAATTAAGGCGTGTGAAAAAATCGTTGCATTTTCGTCTTTCCATATAGTAAAGAGAATTTTCATTCTGAAAGTGTACCAAAGTTGCAAAAAAGGGAATGAAAGGCTAGAGCTATCTCCTAGAAGATCCATATGCTATGAAAATAGTTGTGGGCAAAATGGAGAAAAGAAGTCTGGGATCCAAACCCAATAATTTTGAGCCCTATGGTCCATAACCAAAATAAGTGAAGAATGGACTCAGACTGTCCATAAAACGGGCAATGGGGATTTGGGATACCCAAATAATGAAGGCGAGATCCTGATGGAAAGCCTTGGAAAATAATACACCAGGAAAAATGGATTATTTTGGTTTCTGTTATAGCAAACCAAATAGTAATGAAACATAACCAGTAGGTGGAGTGTGCATATTGTAAATGCCACTATTGGTTTAAAACATTGACCATAGGCAAGTGACTTGAAAGCTAATGATACCCCTGTCGAGGTTTGTATCTGTGAAAAGCAGTCTCTGGGTACAACACCAGTCCTTCCACCAAGGAGTAAGGCTAGTGATGCCAATCTTATGCAAAAGCTTAACTGGAAAGAGAGAAACCAACAATTCAAAAGTGTCACGGTCCTAACGAGTCGGGCGAAACTAAGCCTGCATATCCTCCCAGTTGTGGAGTGACCTAGTAGACTTGCAAAAAAGGTCCTTTGGGGTACAAATGCCACGCTTGTGAAAGCGAAGAGCATGAAGACCTAAAATTTGTGCAAGTGGTAGGCCTTGCATTTGAATTAATGGAGACCACCAGAGGTTGTGTTGGTTGAAAGACAGCCCATCTCAAAATTCGCCCCCATTCCAATGAAGCCTTGGTTTAATTGTTTTCCATGCACACCAAATGCTCTTTGCTACAAAGGATCCCTAGAATTGAACTGGTTCTGTCATGATTAAAATGGTCTGGAAACCAATATGTTTCCATGATGGGCGATGCAAGGGAAACCCAGAGGAAATACAATGGCAAAGAATAATTTTCTAGGCTTCATTGTCAGAAACGCAATGAACAATCCATTTGACACACAAGGCTTGGCCTTGTTTGTGAGTTGAAATAAGGTCTAGACAACCACATTGCTTAAGTAAGCATCAATAATCCCAAGCCACTCTATGGAATCCATGTTTCTCTGTATCCGAAGCTGAAAGTCTCACAGAAGTCTGTCAAGCTTTCTGTAAGTTGATTTGGATGGCGACTAACAAGATGAATATAAACAATAGTAACTGTGAGGACTTCGGAATAGATTTGAAATTTCCTAGCAAGGGAGAGAGGCTTGGTCATCCAGTAAGCCAATTTGGTTTCAAGTTTTGAGAGCATTGTAGGATTTGAGAGACAAATCCACAGAAACCCGAAGAACACCTGCATGCAAGAACTTGTCACAGAAGAGAAGCAGAAAGAGAGAAGGAGAAGAACTCAGAAGTTGCTCAGAAAATGAGAGCGAAATTATAATCTGAATTAATGAAGAAGAAACTACAAAGTTCAACCTATAAAGGTGAACGAAACCCTAAAAAAAGAAAAGCTAGGTTGCACATTAATAATTAATATAAATATTAATTATAATGCACCTAAGAGATAGCTTAAGTAAACTAGAGTAATAAACAACTTAATTAATTAAATCAAAATGATCTAATTAATAAGTGTAAAAAGATAATTACTCTAACACCCCCCCTTAAGCGAAGCTCAGGAGGTAAGCTAACCTAGCACAACTATGAAAGCAGGAAAAGAGGATCTCGGCAACAAGGCCTGATAAGGTACCCAAGCACAACCAAATCTCTATAAAGCGGAGAAATAGAGAAAACCACATGGGAAAAACCCTACTCCAAGAAGAGATAGAAGAAAATGTAGAAAAGAATGGATCAAGAGACTCTCTCAAAACCATAAGGACAATCAAACCCCCCATGAGAGAGGGATGAGACACCAAAGCCCCCCCAGAATGATGGAACCCCTGTAGGAATGATCGAACCAATGGAACTCCAATGTGGAAGAAACAGAGGTACAGAGTAACAAGAAAATCCCTGAAAGAGAGGTGAAACTAGAAGACCGAGCTGGTGCTCAAAGGAGAATGAATGAGACTCCTAGAATGGAATCCCCAATGAAGGTGGGCCAATAGATGGGTTGAATCTGTCAGCTAGGAGGAGATGAATGTCCTCAGATATGCCTTCAACAACTGGAGGGGAAGGCTCGATGCAGGGAGTGACCATAATAGGGACTGCTGAAGAAGAATCATGCTGAGCAAAGGCCGACGCAATAGGAGGAGGAGGTGGGGAAGCCACAACACTAATCTGAGGAGCAACATAGAAGTTCAGGTGACCTGACTTCTTCTCACTAGGCACTCGTGACGTAGGAAATATATTCTCTGACACTGGAGATCAAGTACCAAAATGGGAGGAGTGCAGGTGGGTGACATGATCAACTGTCCCTGTAGCAACAATGTGGCCATTTGCACTATCCCGGATGTGTATAGAATCTGTAGTGAACTCAATTGTCTTCTCTGTCCCACTGTGATTAATCTAATAAATAGAGAGAAGGATCAATGACAAGGATGGAACACATAGTACATCATGGAATGCACCACCATCGATGTCAATAGAACCCTGACCACACACAGGCATAATAGTATCATTCCCCATCAAGATGTGTGGGGTAGGAGAGGCCACAAAAGATGAGAAGGAACTCCGAGAAGATGTCATATGATGTGAAGCACCGAAATCCAACAACCACCTAGAAGAGGGAGTTATAGCATATGCACATAAGGCATGACCCTTTCCATTGTCTGACCCATCTACCTGAGATGATGATGAGGAAGACCAGTGAGAAGAGGAAGAAGGAATATCAATGTTGCTCTTATGAAGAAGAGCTGTCAAATCAACAATCTATTGGGCATATCCATCTACCTTCTTCTGAAAGCACTGAGACTCATCATGATTGAACTTATTGCAATAAGTACACTTGGGTTTGTCTGTCTTTGATTTCCCCTTAGGTGAAGGAGGTGGACCAGAGGAATGCTGAGAAGGAGAATCCTTCCAAGATTCTGTGGATGATGATACTTGTTTCTGCTCTGGTTTCCATGGAGATGGGTGAGCAACCAAGGCATGGCTCATAGAACCTGAAGCATCATGCAACTATTGAATCTTTGACTGCTCTCGAGTCAACTGATCACAGAAGGCCGCAAAGGAAGGCATATTGTGCCTAGGACCCAAGGCATCCATAGTGGAATAGAAAGTGGAGGAGAAAATCTGGAACTCTCCACGAAGCTTTGAGAGTATCAAAAACATACACTCATCATCTGATTTGGTCTTCCCACATCCCTGTAAAAGTGATCGGAGAGCATTGAATTTCATCAAGAAGTCCTCAATGGTGGAAAAACTATCAGGAGACAAGGATGTCAACTCTACATCAAGCTGAAGTGCCCGGAATGCATTCACTGTGCTAAACAGATATGCAAACTTTCCCCAATAGGCGCGAGGAGTGGTCAAACCATCCAGGTGAAACATGAGGTTGTCTGAAATGTGTAGTGCAATCAAACCCATGGCCTCATCCATTTTGTTTATGTGCTGAAGGACCTCAAACGGACGCTGTAGAACAGGTTGGTTCTCATCCAGACATAACCATAAGCCACATGACATGAGTAGCCTGGTCATGTGTGCTTTTCAGGTGTGATAATTGTGTGGTGTCAGCCGGGCCACAGAGGGGTCCGACATTGAGAGAAGAAGTAGACGAAAGTAGAAGGGTCATTTTTGAGTTAAGTTACGGAAAGAAAATGCACCCCCCACAATGTATAAGTCTAACACCCCTGTACAACAAATAAACAAGTATAGAGAGCACAAAAAATGAGAACAAAACCTAGACGCTAGATGTAGAAAGGGAGGAAACGAAAGCCTCTACTTCAATGCCAAAAATGAGAGCTCAAATAGCCGAATCAACAAGAAAGACCAGCACCATCATGTTGGGCTCGGAAACACTTTTCTGACGATATTTTGTTTGCTGAAAATGGACACCATATGCCCAAGATATGGCCAAAAAACCAAGGAGATGTAGAAAAGGCTCCAAAACAAATTTTCTATACCCTTGGGCTTGAAGGAATCGGGCCCCTGGGCATATGGAGCGGACAGGGGCTGAAAATGGAGCCCGTGGTCATTGATATGACCACCGCTAGGGCTAGATGGGCCCGCAGGGGCTGAGAGCTGGGTGGCAGCGCATAGGAGGCGGCGCTCGGGTGGCGGCGCGGTGGTCCGGCGGAGCGGCCAAGGGGAGGCGGGGCCGCTAGTGGCGGCGCGGTGGTGCGGCGGCGGGGCTGGGCGCGGGATGTGTGTGGGAGGCGCCGGGGTGGCGCGGTCATGGCACGATGGTGGTGCGACTGGTTGCGCCCCAAAACTAATTAAAAAGCATTTTTTTTTCATTTTTTTTTCTCGGGAAGTGTGTCGTACAGCCTGAGGGGCAAAAAAAATTTCCCAGAAGCTATGGTGGTCAAATATGGCCAACTTTATATGAAAATTTGATCGTCTGGGCCCTCTGAGCACAATGACAGCGTCCGTTTTTGCTCAAAATAATCTAGACAAAAGTGCCTCCTCTAGATTGAAGAAAAAACCCTAGAGAAGCTGTGGTTTTCTTCTTCGAATGACGACTTCAAAACCTTCAGACCAGGTAGCAACAGGGAAGCTCTGATACCATGTAGGATTTGAGAGACAAATCCATAGAAGCCCAAAGAATACCTGCATACAAGAACCTATCACAGAAGAGAAGCAGAAAGAGAGAAGGAGAAGAACTCAGAAGTTGCTCAGAAAATGAGAGCGAAATTATAATCTAAATTAATGAAGAAGAAACTACAAAGTTCAACCTATAAAGGTGAATGAAACCCTAAAACAGGAAAAGCTAGGTTGCACATTAATAATTAATATAAATATTAATTATGATGCACCTAAGAGATAGCTTAAGTAAACTAGAGTAATAAACAACTTAATTAATTAAATCAAAATGATCTAATTAATAAGTGTAAAAAGATAATTACTCTAACAAGCACAACATTCCAAAGTTGTGTGGCTGATCTGTGGAAGGAAAAAGGTATTCCCAAGAAATGGAACACCTAGCTATTGTAACCACCTGAATTTGGTCTGTTGTAACTATAGACCCTATTTGCCCTAAGTGTGATCATACCCTCGATTATGTCCGAACGACCCTGTTACTGCTTGGCATAATTCTTTAAATCAATTTAATATCCTAGGTGATTTTTATCACTGATTTATATTAACTATTATAGCCATACAATTCAAATCAATTTCAACCAATTAAATCAAATCAAAATCAAACGTGGCTATAGTATTTAATTATAAAGGAAGTAAATAAATCCCTAAATCAAATACCCACTTGCAATTAACCCATTCCCCTAGCCTATTTAATTTAATTAAAATGGCTATAGTTCTCTAATTATTAAAAAG
>MU220882.1:237115-252308 GCA_018584345.1 Thuja plicata | reverse complement strand
TACAATTTGATCAAGGAAATTGATTTGAATTGAAAATATTCCAAAGCATTGATTCAGAAATTTGATAAATTTATAAAATAATAAATGGGGCCCAAAGTCTAGGCGACCATTTTAGGGTGCATACAAGAGGTAGGGGGCATTTTTTGTCCATTATATTCATTTTTTATTTGCACTTTAAAAAATGGATTCTTTTTAATCAATTTCATGTATTTTTTTAATCTTTCAATAGATCATGTTGTACCATCCTTAAATTGCATCACTATGCAATTCTTATTTATCTTGGACCCTGTTGGTGTTTTAAAATGTTACACTACAAAAAGAAACCAATATATCTTAGGACTGGTGTTAGGAGTGGTTAGCTCCAAGTATGAAAGCTTTGTAAGATAACTGGACCAACTATAGGGACAAGACTACCCTCTGTACTTCTGGCTCTACAAAACCAAGGTAGGTACACCTAATCTAGACTAAACTCAATTCTCTACAACACCTTCTACTTCTAGATTGAAACAACAGATAAATGGTAAGTAAGTACTAAATGCCAACCTATCATTCATTTGTTAGGAATAATAGTCCACAAGACAACTGAGAGGAGGGGGGGTTGAATTAGTTGTAATATAGATTATTAAACTTTAAACTTTATAAACCAAGTCTGCAAATGTAAAAGATAACACAGTAAATGCCAACACCATAACACAATATTTGTTGTCAAGGAAACCCTATTAAAGGTAAAACCCCAGTGGGAATTAACACCCAAAAATAATGTACTGAGAGTATAGCATCCCTGTTAAAAGATATTAGCCCTGTTAGGTCTTGTTACAACATTACAATACATAGTCCCTGTTAGGAGACAGACCCTGTTAGGAGTCAAAGAAAATAGTAGGCTCACTGCCAAGGCACACTGCCCAAAGAAGGTTAAAGCCACCCTCAAGGATTTATAATCCGAATGAAGTGTATAAAGCAAATACACATTCCAGTAAACTGTCTGATAGAAACTATCTTTGCTTGGTCAGTTTCAATGAAGTATCAACTCTGCTTTGTATCCAACAATCAACAAGCTTCACAACTTCTACACATCTCTATCCTTTTTCCTCTATCACACTTATCCACAAGATATTATCATTCATATATACCCTCTTAAAATAATGCATTAGGTCGGCCAGTTAAGCTTTCCTAATACATAATTAACTAGGTCGGCCAATTAAGGCTTTCCATCATACAAATAATTATATAACCCCTTGCTACGATACACACGGTATCTATAAAAAGTATACATCATTTACAATCCATCACATATACTTCCAGATTTGTAATTAATGATCATAATTAATTTCACACGCTACATATCTGAAGTCGGCCAGGAAATAGGTCTTCTCCAGAATACATGCCACAGATGACATCATCAGTATCCAAACAACAATTGAACTCAACCCATTAATCTACCATATGTCGACTGTCCATTAGTAAGCTCACAAGTTCTGAAATATCTTCACCAGAAAGATATACCCAAAACACAAAGACCTGCCCTGTCCAAAATCACAGTTACAGTCCAGAAAACCATTCTTCACCAAATCAACTGTAACATCCATAGTATGTAACATAGATCCAAGTGACCTTAGGAATAAGGTCAACACACATCCTTCTGTATAAATCCAAATTTTATCATTATGAATCATCCATACAGTGTTCGTACACTCCTTCCAGTTAAGTAGCCAATCTATCTTCTCCATAGAAATATATGTTGACATCAGTGACAAAACATGAATATCAACAACATGATCAGTAACCAAAACTGATATCATCCAACAATCTCCCCCTTTGGCATTTATGGAAATATATGGGAAAATCCATATGCATCAACCCAAAAGTACTCTCTCTCAATACAATCTTCTCAATATCCTCAACACAAATCTCCCTAGAACAGTAGTGATTTTCATATAGATTTCTTTCCCCTTTGGCAGCAATGGCAAAGGATGCCATAACTCATATGTAGTCTTCTGTAGTCCTTTTCAAATCTTCATGTCTAATCAGCTAGGTGCAAGATCACCCAAATGTACTCCATAGTATTCTCCTGTGATCACTCGCCCTAAGGAGTAGATCCATACATCAAGTCCAAAGAATGATATAGCTCTAAGATCCACTAGACTGATGCATATCTGCATCATTTTAGTCTTCTCTGGGAGGGGCCATCACCCCAAGCATGCCTCTGAGATATTCAAAAGCATCTTTTGGCAAAGGTTTAGTAAATATATCTACTATCTGTTCCTTGGTGCTAATAAACTCTAGTTTAATCTCTTTATCTTCTACCTTCTCCCTCAAGAAATGATACTTGATAGAAATATGTTTAGTCTTTGAATGCATTACATGATTATTTGACATATTCATTGTGTTGGTGTTATCACAATGGATAATCACTGGTTCTTTAAAAATTATTCCAATGTCCTTCAATATTTGTTTCATCCAAACGACTTGTGTACAATTTATTGCAGCAGAAACATACTTTGACTGAGCAGTAGATTGAGCAATACAGTTCTACTTCTTGCTCAACCAAGAAACCAACCTTTTTCCAAGGAAAAATGCACCACCACTTGTAGTCTTCCTATCATCCACATTACCTACCCAATCAGCATCAGTAAAAGCCTGTAATGTAAAATCATTAATTTTTTCATATACCATAATCCATATTCTACTGTCCCTTTTAAATATCTGAAAAATTCTTTTTACAACAGAAAATATGTCTCTTTAGGATCTGCCTGATATCTAGCCACGATTCCAACTGCATTCGTAATATCTGGTCTAGTGTGTGTTAGATATTGTAGACCTCCAATCATTGATTTTTACTTAGTTTGAATAACACTTTGAGTCTCATAGCTTTTAGTCAGTTTGCTTCCTGTTACCATGGGTGTTCCAACATGTTTACAACCTTCCATCCCAATTTTTTTTAACATTTCCTTAAGATACTTGGTCTGAGATATAAAAATGCCATTCTTACTCTGAGTAATTTGCAAACCAAGAAAAAATTTCATCTCACCAATCATTAACATTTCAAACTCATTATCCATTTCTTTAGCAAACTTCTTACTCATTTTATCATTGCCTCCAAAAATGATATCATCAACAAAAAATTCTATGATTAAGATTCCATCTTCATCAGTTCTTAAATACAAATTACTGTCTGCATTACCTTTTTTGAAACCAAGATGAAGTATATGTTTATCTAGTCTTGCAAACCATGCTCTTGGTGCTTGTTTCAGTCCATATAGTGCCTTCTTCAGTCTACAAACCATGTTTTCATCATCTGTCAAAGGAAAACCATCAGGTTTCTCAATATACACTTCTTCTTCTAGATCACCATTCAAGAATGCTGACTTCACATCCATCTGATACACTTTAAAGTATTTATGTGCAGCATAAGCAAGGAATAGTCTCACAACTTCCAATCTAGCAACAGGTGTAAATTTTCTTCATAGTCTATGCCTTCTTGTTGTGAGTAGCCTTTACATACCACTCTAGCCTTGTTTCTTACCACTGTGCCTTCCTCATCCATCTTATTTCTAAAAACCCACTTAGTGCCAATCACATTTTTGTTCTTAGCTCTTGGAACAAATTCCCAAGTGTTATTTTTCTTTATTTGTTCTAGTTCTTCTTCCATGGCTTTAGTCCATGATTCATCTCTACATGCTTCATTAGTAGTCTTTGGTTCAACTTGAGAAATCAAACAAATCTCATCTCTAACTCTAGATCTAGTCATCATGCTTTTTCTTGCATCACCAATAATTTTATCTTTAGGATGATTCTTCTTAACATACCTTGGTGTCTTCAATGTCTCAGTATCTCCAGTCTATTCATCTTCAATCTCATCATCAACCATCAAGGATTCTTCAGGTTTGGCAACAACATCTTCTGTTTCTGTTATCTGACCACAATCATATATTCTTTCTTGTATTTGAAAATTTTCATCTATCCTCACATTGGTGCTTTCAATCAATTTCCTAGATCTCAGATTGAAACATTTATATGCTTTACTCTTAGTGGAATAACCAAGAAAGATTCCTTCATAACTTCTAGCATCAAACTTTCCTATTTCATCATCTCTCTTGATATAACATTTACTACCAAATATTCTGAAATATTTCACAGTAGGTGTGTGATCAAACCATAATTCACAGGGAGTTTTATTTGTACCTTCTCTGATTTGAATTTTGTTTAATGTGTACACATCAATGCCAACTGCTTCTCTCCAATGAACATGTGACACATTTCCTTCCAGTAACATAGTCCTTGTAGCATCTAATATGGTTATGTTTCTTCACTCTACTATCCCATTCTGTTGTGGAGTTCTAGGGGTTGAAGTTTGTCTATGTATTCCATTTTCTTTACAGTATGTATTAAACAACTTTGATGTAAACTATCATCCTTTGTCTGATCTCAAACACTGTCATGCCCAAAATTTTGCGACAAAAAATGCAACAACTTTTTTTTTTAAAGAAGGTGAAATTAAAGTCAAGAGGGTCTAAGGGGTATCATGACTAAGTGTCAGCCTCCCTTAACCCTAGTCATCTACTAAAAATTTAAAGATGCACAAGGTGACGTTTAATTAAATGTTGACTAGAATTAAATTTAGGGTAACACTCACAGACTAGACAAGGTGAGGTTATAAGGATTCGCATGTCATCCACTAATTTATTAATAGAGTTTGATGATGTGGAGAAAGAGAGGGAGGCTCCCTATTCTCCATCTTCAGGGTCGCTTGGAAAATTTGGTATGTTAAAAGCTTAACGGTTCTGAGTTAAATTAACCCTCTAGGGTAAGACACTTCTATAATATTATTTTTATAATAGTCAGTATACTAGCCACATATATTGACCACATAAAAATAACATTAAGAGTCCCTAAGTTTTATTTTAAAAATTTAATTAGGTTCTCCCCCTAAAATATTTTCCAATTAAATTATTGTTAAATTAATGGCTAGGTTAAATTTGATTTCGAAGCACATAACTTATATCAAATCGATAAGGCTAGATAATCGGGTCAAAAAGGATTCGAACATATTTAAAGACGAACTTATATATTTGCAATAAATTCATTTAAAAAGTTAAATTTACTAAATTCTTGAATTTCCAAGATTCGAAATAAAAGTGGACTCATAGGAAAAATAATAACATTTTATAATATGACTGTTGAATATAATAACTAATTTCTAAAATTTTGTCTATAAGGGAATCATCTAACTAAGTTACCTAATAGTAATCTTCTTAATGATCAGGAGTAATTAATTAAATATATTTTCCCCACATTACTATTATATTTCCCTTCTAAAATTTATTTGGTCATCTCATGACAAAAGATAAGCTTTACATTAACTTACTAAAACCCCCTTTAAAAAGAAAAGAAACTTCCCTGACAATTTAACTAAAGTTAAGAGGATTTTAAAAAGAATAAATTTCCATAATAGAAAACATAATATAGTCCATAAGGTGCATCATAAAGCATCATGTGTCCATGCATCCAAAATAATCAAATCCATGGCATAAAGCATAAAGTCCATAATGTCTATAGTGCATCAAAAGTAAAGTATCATATGCTAAATCTATCATAAGCAGAAAACTAGAAAACTACGATGGGGTTTGAGGTGAGGCCTCACATCCTTCCCCCCTAGGCTTGAACTTCCTTCTGGAGTTCATAAAAAAGATGGGGATACTAAGCTCTCATCTATGCTGCGTCCTCCCATGAAGCTGTAACCTCATCATAGCAATCCCATTGAACCCTAACCTGGTCCAACTCTCGGCCTCGTAGGCCCAGTGTCCAGCGTGCCAAAATATGAATAGGCTCCAATGCTAGCTGCCTGTCCGACTCCACCTGTAAGGCATCCCAATCTATAACGTGAGACTCATCATAAATATATTTTCTCAAAACAAAAACATGAAACACATCATGGATGCGTGACAGGATAGGTGGTAGGGCTAGACGATAAGCAACTGGTCCTATCCTCTCCAATATCTCAAATGGTCCCACAAATCAAGGTGCAAGCTTGGAGCCCTTTTTGAAATGGATTGGACTCTTGTGAGGCCACACTCTCAAGAAGACCCTATCTCTGACCATGTATACCTGATCTATCCTCTTAGCATTGACATACTTCTTCTGTCGATCCTGTGCCTCTAGGAGACGCTGCCTAATTAAGGCTACCTGCTGCTCCATCTCTTGGACTAGTTGTGGTCCAATGGTAACTCTATCCTCAATCCTATCCCAACTCAAAGGTGTCCTGAAAGGCCTACCATATAGTGCCTGATACAGCGGCATACCCAAAGATGAATGATGCCCATTATTATTGGCAAACTCTACTAAGTGCAAATACTCTTCCCATTTGACCTAATGATCCATGACATACATACAAAGCATATCCTCAAGAACCTGATTCACTCTCTCAGTCTGACCATCTGTCTCTGGGTGATAAGTTGTGCTAAAGTTGAGCCTGGTGCCCAAAGCTGCATGTAATTCTCTCCAAAAAGATGATGTGAAGAGAGAATCCCTGTCGGAAATGATCTTCTAAGGAATGCCATGCAGTCTGACTATATCCCTCAAGAAGACCTGAGCCACTGTTGGGGCTGTAAATGTGGTACGAATGGGTGAAAAGTGGGCCACCTTGGTCAACTTGTCAACTATCACCAAGATAGCATCATGGCATCGAGATGACATGGGGAGACCAACAATAAAATCCATAGATATAACATCCCACTTCCACATAGGTACCTCATGGGGCTGAAGGAGCCCTCCAGGATGACCATGCTTGGCCTTAACCTTCTGGCATTCAAGACACTGGGCTACTAATTCCGCAATGTGCTATCTCATACCTGGCCAATGATAGAGCTGTCTCAAATCAGCATGCATCTTCTTAACTCCATGATGTGCCACATAAGGGGCTATGTTGATATTACGCAAACCCCCAGAAGAAGGTACATAGATGTGTCCTCTATGATGTAATAGTCCATTGGACCAAGGAATACTCTAAAAATATACCCACTCTCTGAGATCGGATCAACTGGAAAATCCTAAATATAAAGCATCCTCCTGCAAATGGTGCAGTATACGATCTCTCAAGTCTGTACCAGTGATCATGGAAGATAACTCATGCCACCTCCTACTCAAGGCATCAGCGACCACATTCTCCTTTCCTTTGATATAATAGACATCAAAGTCATACTCACATAAGAACTCCATCCACCTCCTCTGCCTAGCATTAAGGTTCGGTTGAGTGAATATATACTGCAAACTCTGATGGTCAGAATGAAGCTCAAATCGATGCCCCAGGAGAAAGTGTTGCCATCACACTAAAGCATGCACTACTGTCGCAAGCTCAAGCTCATGGGTAGGGTAATTGAGCTCATGAGTCTTAAGTTTCCTAGACTCATATGCTATAGCTCATCCATCTTGTATAAGTACTACCCCCAAACCATCCAAGGAAGCATCAGTGCAGACTACAAAGTCCACTGTAGGCTCTGACACTGCTAAAATAGGTGCGTTGGTAAGTGCTTTCTTGAGTTTCTGAAAGGCCCGCTCGCACTTTTCTGTCCAATCAAACTTCTTTCCCTTTCGCTGAAGGGAGGTGATAGGATGAGCCACTCTAGAGAAACCCTAAACAAATCGCCGGTAATATCCCGCGAGACCCATGAAACTCCTGACCTTAGTCACAGTAGTAGGTGCTGGCCAATTCATAATGACATCAATCTTAGATGGGTCCACTGAGATCCCATCACCTAAAATCACATGACCTAAATATCAGACCTTTGTCCTGAAGAAGGCACATTTTGACAAACTGCCATACAACTGGTTGTCCCTTAAGCACTGTAATACCTGTCTCAAATGCTCCTCATGTTCCTTCTCATTATGAGAATAAACTAGTATGTCATCAAGGAACACAACCACAAATCTGTCTAGGAAAGTGTGAAATACCCCATTCATGAGGCTCATGAACACAGCAGGGGCATTTGTAAGACCAAAAGGCACAACAGTGAACTCATAATGTCTGTATCTAGTTCAGAAAGCTGTCTTGTGGATATCACTTTCCACAATTCTCAACTAGTGGTACCCTAATTTAAGATCTATCTTGGAGAACACACGGGCACCCTACAACTGATCGAACAAGTCATCAATCCTAGGTAGTAGATATCGATTCTTAATGGTTAACTTGTTTAACTGCCTGTAATCCATACACAATCTAAGTGATCCATCCTTCTTTTTCACAAAGATAACTGGTGCACCCCAAGGAGAGACACTAGGTCATATGTGCCCCTTCTCAAGGAGCTCGTCAAGCTAAATCTTGAGCTCATTAAGCTCATTAGGAGACATTTTGTAAGGTGCCCTAGATATTGGTGCAACACCTGGCACAAGTTCTACATGGAAATCAACTTCTCTATGGGGAGGCATACCGGGTAATTCTAAAGGAAATACATCTACAAATTCCTATAACATGGGATGGTCATCAAGAGAAGTTTCCTTTTCTGCTTCCTCATCCCTATCACTGATTGTGATGGAAAATAACTAGCACCCTTTTTGCATGCATCGCTTAAGCTGCATAGCGGAAAACATATGAATGGATACTGCCCTCTGAACCCCTGGAATTACTATAGCATTACCATTGTCATCTAAATATTCTACCTTCTTCTGTCGGCAGTCTAGCTTGGCCTTGTGTGAAAAAAGCTAGTCCATGCCAAGTACTATCCCATAGGATCCAAGAAGAGTGATACATAGATCTAAAATGGTGGTCATGGAACCAATCTGTATCTGGCAATCCTTAACTAAGGAAGTGACGGGTACTCTAGAACCTGAGGCTAACTCTACCTCCCAACTAACTTCTTATCTAGCTGCCACTAGCCCACAATGCTTCACAACCAATGGAGAAATAAAAGAATCTGTAGCACCTGAATCAAATAGAATAGTAACTCTATTACCTCTAATCATACCTATAGTCTCAATCATAGTAGCCTGATGTTCTGCCTGGCGGTTGTCAACCGCTGCAAAAACTCTATGGGACCTACCCATATCACCAACAGTGGGCTATGATGTTGCGGTGCACTGACCACCCCCTTGAGGGCAATCCCTAGCCAAGTGCCCCATGGCACCACAAGAATAACATGGCCCTCGAGTCTGAAACTGGGTACCCTGGGGTCTAGAATACTCTGAGCCCCCTGTCCTGCTAGAACCACTATAACCACCCCTGGAGGACTACTAAGTCCTAGATGGGGGTGTCGATGATGCCTGAGACCTCTGGTCCTTACTAGGAGCCTATGACTACCTCTGTTTGGGCTTGGAGCCCTGTTTCCCTTGAGGGGCCTTCTATTTCTATCCCTGATATGACTACTGTTGAGATGGGGGGGATTTGTAAGATCCCGAGGAATGCCTGTTATTGTTCTGATTTTTGTTGTTATTCCCTTTCCAATGTGTTTTCTAATACCCTTAATTCTGTGGTGTGGTGTTTTGATTCTGTGATCGATCTCGTGTATCCTGTCCCCTCCCCTAAATCTCCTCAACAATCAAGGCCTTTTCCATGGCCTCTCGAAGGTTCCCAGGTGCTGCCATGCACACATAACCCGATATAGATGCATTCAACCCTCTAACAAAGTGGTTGACCTTGATCTTCTCATCCCTCATATAGTCAACATAAGGTAGAAGTTACAAGAACTTACACTCATACTGTGTGACAGTGAGCCCTCTCTACTAAAGGTCATGAAACTCATCAATCCATCACTACCTATAGTGCTCAAATAGGTAATGGTCCCTGAATCTCTCTAAAAAAGTGTCCCAAGTGAGGGTATCCATAGACAGATTACCCTTTAACTCTTCTGTCCTCCACCAAATAGCTGTTGATCCTCTTAACAAGTGGATAGAAAAGTGTGCCCTCGTATTTCTCCCATAAGGGCACAATCCAAAACATCTCTCGAGGCTCAAAAGGAAGGCCTCAGCCTCACTCCCACCCGTGGCTCCTGAAAAGGGTGGTGAGTTAAGGCGTATAAGTTCCCTGATGTGGTCCCCTGTGTCATGGGGTACCCTCTCAAATGCTGGGACAACTGCCTCTAGAGGTGGCGTGTGTACTGACTCACCCTCATGGTCAGCCTGGTCCTCCACAACTCTAGGTGGGGGAATCCTACTGCACTCACGCACTGCACCCCCGAGTCCTACGTGCTAATTATCCTGAGGTATTCGGTCTAAAATAATCCCGACTAGATTCTAAAGGGTATTCAATATTTGTTGGTTGGGGTTGGGGGTTGTTTAGGAGGAGGCCTCTGCTCCTCATCATTACTCCCTACATTCTGTTCCAACTGAACTCGTGTCGAAGGGGCACGTCTACGGCTTCGCCCACGCGTGTGAGCTTGTTGTGTTACTGGAGGCATCCTACACACACAGGAAGGTAGTATAAGTTGAAGGTAAATTATCTTAATTTGAAAAGTATATGTTGTAAGTTGTTGTGTAAGTTTCTACTAATTTGATCTAGTTTTGAAAATGTTAAAATAAATATTTTAAAGTTTTAAGAAACATAGTGGGTTTAAGGTTCCAGTGTTGAAACGTGGCTCTGATACCAAGTGTCATGCCCAAAATTTTGTGCCCAAAAATGCAACAACTTTATTTTTTAAAGAAGGTGAAATTAAAGTCAAGAGGGTCTAAGGGGTATCATGACTAAGTGTCAACCTCCCTTAACCCTAGTCGTCTACTAAAAATTTAAAGATGCACAAGGTGACGTTTAATTAAATGTTGACTAGAATTAAATTTAGGGTAACGCTCACAGACTAGACAAGGTGAGGTTATAAGGATTCACATGTCATCCACTAATTTATTAATAGAGTTTGATGATGTGGAGAAAGAGAAAGAGGCTCCCTATTCTCCGTCTTCAGGGTCGCTCGGAAAACTGGTATGTTAAAAGCTTAATGATTCTGAGTTAAATTAACCCTCTAGGGTAAGGCACTTCTATAATATTATTTTTATAATAGTTAGTATACTGGCCACATATATTGACCACATAAAAATAATAGTAAGAGTCCCTAATTTTTATTTAAAAACTTTAATTAGGTTCTCCCCCTAAAATATTTTCCAATTAAATTATTTTTAAATTAATGGCTAGGTTAAATTCGATTTCGAAGCACATAACTTAAATCAAATCGATAAGGCTAGATAAACGGGTCAAAAAGGATTCGAACATATTTAAAGATGAACTTATATATTTGCAATAAATTCATTTAAAAAGTTAAATTTACTAAATTCTTGAATTTCCAAGATTTGAAATAAAAGTGGACTCATAGGAAGAATAATAGCGTTTTATAATATGACTGTTGAATATAATAACTAATTTCTAAAATTCCGTCTATAAGGGAATCATCTAACTAAGTTACCTAATAGTAATCTTCTTAATGATCAGGAGTAATTAATTAAATATATTTTCCCCACATTACTATTATATTTCCCTTCTAAAATTTATTTAGTCATCTCATGAAAAAAGATAAGCTTTACATTAACTTACTAAAAACCCCTTTAAAAAGAAAAGAAACTTGCTTGACAATTTAATTAAAGTTAAGAGGATTTTAAAAAGAATAAATTTCCATAATAGAAAACATAATATAGTCCATAAGGTGCATCATAAAGAATCATGTGTCCATACATCCAAAATAATCAAATGCATGACATAAAGCATAAAGTCCATAATGTCTACAGTGCATCAAAAGTAAAGTATCATATGCTAAATCTATCATAAGCAAAAAACTGGAAAACTATGATGGGGTTTGGGGTGAGGCCTCACAAACACTTTATCTTTAAACCAGACTCATTCTCAAATTTTGCCTTGAATAACTTGAACTTGTCAAATGCTTCATATTTCTCTCTCAAATATGTAACCCACATCATTCTAGAAAAGTCATCAATAAAAAGTATAAAATACCTTTCACCATAGTATGATCTTGTTCTTGTAGGACCACGCAGATATGTATGTACCAAATCTAACTTCCTTTTTGCTGAATAAGCTTTGCTCTTGAAATTGCTTCTAGTTTCTTTCCCCATAACACATTCTCTACACATAGTGTTAGATGGCTTTACAATTCTAGGTATATCTCTTATTGCTTTTGTCATACTTGCCTTCACAATGTTATCAAAATTAACATGACAAAATATTTTGTGCCATAACCAACTGTCATCAATCTTTGCAATAAAACAAGAAGCTTCAGATGTGTTTAGTTCAAATATATTACCTCTGAATTTAGTACCGGATGCTATCAAGTCTCATGTTTTACTCTTGATAGAACATTTTCCATTTATGAAGTTCAATTGATAACCCTTGTCCACTAGCTCTCCTACACTCAACAAATTGTGCTTAAGTCCATCAATAAGTAATACATTCTCAGTGTTAGTCTTTCCATCCAAAGAAATAGATCCAATTCCAATAATAAGTTTAGGAGTATTGTCACCAAATCTAACAACACCACCATCATGCTTTTTCAAACACACAAACTTATTTTTATCTCCAGTCATATGATGTGAACAATAACTATCTATGACCCATTCATATTTCTTTTCAACTCGGGATACTAAGGCTTTTTCTTCATGCATAGGTTCATCATTCTTAATAGTAATAAATCCAATTTCATCATAGTCACCATCCTCATCATTAGATATACCCTCACTTGCATAATAACATTCTTTGTCCTTTGAGAATTTAGATTTGAAAAACTTAGGTTTATGCTTTGGAATTCTTGTAGGACATCTAGATGCAAAATGACCGATCTTGTTACATGAACAACACTTCAAAGGTAATTTGCCCTCAAACTTACCCTTACCTCTCTTTTCTCTTCTAGAAATCAATACCACAACTTCATCTAGCTTCCTTTATTCTTCCTATATTTTTTCCCATTCATCGGCATAGGCTCCAAGTTCTTCTCTTAGGTCACTACTTCTTGTGCTTGCATTTCTAGGTAAGATTCTTTTGCTTTTGTGTACGGTTTCTTTGAAGGCTTACTCAACCTTAGGGAAAGTGTCTCCCAATTTTGCAACTTCAAATGTAGTTATCTTGCCAATCAACATCTCTCTGGTGAAGTTCGGTGTCAAAGGTATGATCTCCTCTATAGCCTAAACCTTGGTTCTATATGTAGGTCTCAAAGATCTCAGTATCTTTGCAATCACTTCTTCCTCACTGTAAGTTCCTCCAGAGTTCCTAATACTAGTAACCACTTCAGTAATTCTCTGTCCATATGCTCTGATGTTCTCATATTCTCTCATCTTCAATGATTCCATCTTTGTCTTCCAGTTCTGTAACTTTGCTTCCTTTGTAAACTTGTCTCCAACATATAGTGCTTCAAGTTTTGTCCAGATTTCATGTGCAGAGTCCAAGTCCTTTACTTCAGTAAATTCTCCTTTTGATAGTGCACTGATCAAGGATTCCCTTGCAACCATGTTGCATAAAAATAGCTTCTTTTCATCTTCAGTCTCTTTCTCTAATTAATCCTTAGTTGTTTCCTTTCCTTTCTTCTTTGTTATCATCTAGTAATCAATTCCCAGACATAGAAAATGTGTTCTCATCTTGTTCTGCCAACTGTCAAAGTTTTCAGGATCAAACTTTGGACTATCCTTCCTGTAGTAAGTCATCTTCAGGATCACCTCAAGTTGTTAAACTTTATTTCATAGGACCAATAGATATGATACCAATTGTTAGGAATAACAGTCCACAAGACAACTGAGAGGAGGGGGGAGGGGGGGTGAATCAATTGTAATATAGATTATTAAACTTTAAACTTTATAAACCAAGTCTGCAAATGTAAAAGATAACACAGTAAATGCCAACACCATAACACAATATTTGTTGTCGAGGAAACCCTGTTAAAGGTAAAACCCTGGTGGGAATTAACACCCACAAATAATGTACTGAGAGTATAGTATCCATGTTAAAAGATATTAGCCCTGTTAGGAGCTTGTTGCAACATTACAGTACACAGTCCCTGTAAGGAGATAGACCCTGTTAGGAGTCAAAGAAAATAGTAGGCTCACTACCAAGGCAAACTACCCAAAGAAGGTTAAAGACATCCTCAAGGATTTACAATCCGAATCAAGTGTATAAAGTAAATACACATTCAAGTTAACTATCTGATAGCAACTGTCTTTGCTTGGTCAGTTCCAATGAAGTATCAACTCTTCTTTGTATCCAACAGTCAACAAGCTTCGTAGCTTCTACACATCTCTATCCTTTTTCCTCTATCACACTTCTCCATAAGAAATTCATTCATATATACCTACTTACAATAATTCATTAGGTCAGCTAGTTAAGCTTTTCTAATACATAATTAACTAGGTTGGCCAATTAAGGCTTTCCATCCTACAAATAATTACAAAACCCCTTGCTAAGATACACACAGTATCTATAACAAGTATACATCATTTACAATCCATCACATATACTTCCAAATCTGTAATTCATGCTCATAATTAATTTCACATGCTACATGTCTGAAGTCGGCTAGGAAATAGGTCTTCTCTAGAATACATACCACAGCTGTTATCATCTATCCAAACAAAAATCAAACTCAACCCATTACTCTACCATATGTTGGCTATCCATCAGTAAGCTTGCAAGTTCTGAAATATCTTCGCCAGAAAGATATACCCGAAACACAGAGACCTGCCCTATCCATAATCACAGTTACAGTCCAAAAAACCAATCTTCACCAAATCAACTGTAACATCCACAGTATGTAAAATAGAGCTAAGCAACCTTAGGAGTAAGGTCAGCACACATCCTTATGCATAAATCCAACTTTGATTGTTCTGAATCATTCGTACAGTGTCCGTACACTCCTTCCAATTAAGTAGCCAGTCTATCTTCTCCATAGAAAGATATGTTGACATCAATGACAAAACATGAATATCAATAGCATGATCAGTAACCAAAACTAATATCATCCAACATCATTGACTCTCCACTACCATGGGTGGGATAAGAAGAACAACTTTAAATGTAAAGAACTTTGGTAATGAGTTTGATTTAAGTTTTGAGACAGAATATAGCCAAACTTATCAGACATATATCTCCATAGAATATACTGTAACACCCCAAAATTGGCACCTAATAATCAATCAATTTTGGTGCATGTTCTTATCCTCAAAGTCCTATTGTATTAGGAAAATTCTTCTCCTAATTGACTTTAATTGACTGAGTTTCAAATGCAGA
>MU220882.1:205000-227393 GCA_018584345.1 Thuja plicata | reverse complement strand
CATTACTATAGGCAAATTTACTTTGATTTCATGCTTTTTAGCTCACTTTTGCATAACTAGTATAATCTCAATTGGAATTGAATATTGTTTAGCTTTCATTTATGTTCTAATTATAAGGCTAACAATTTAATTTTATGCTTTCAAGCTTTCTAGATTCATTTGCAAATTCAATTCTAGCTTAAAAGCATTTCTTTCATAGATTACAAGCATTCTCATTTCTAGAGTAGAAGCATTTCATTTTCTTAGATTAATTGCATTTTCATTCTTAGATTAGTTGCAATGCATTCTTAGACTAATTTCAATTCATCTTCATAGCTTAAATCATGTCTCAATTCATGGAATAATAGCATTTTCTCATGAACTAGTTGCATACAATTCTCATAGATAATGGCTTTCTTCATTTACTTGCACTATTAAATCCTCCATGTTAGCAATGGTCAGGTTGTTGGCTCTTGTTCTGAGGGTACACTTCAATAATCACATCTAATTAGGAGGCAACAGGTCGCTTCAATCGCATTTGCAGAACAAACAATTCATGTTTGTTTTTGCGAAATTCATCGATTGTGTAAGGACTATGTTGCGTTTGTGTTGAATTAAGAGGTCCACATTCAGCATACGACATATACTAGTTCTAGATCAGTGCCTTATTCATTGGATAAACTCCTAAATACAATACTGAAGATGAAACACCTTATGAGTAAAGATTCAAAGCCATAAACATATAATCTCTCAGACTACACAATATAAGATCCTCAAATAGATATCCAAGAAGAATCAATCTAATATCTAAAGAATTTTAATTTGATCCAAGATCAAAGACTTATGGAATACACATATGCATAAGGAGGACTTATACAGTAAGCCATAAAACTTACAACTGAATAGATAACACAAAGGAGAGACTTAATTATGAGAAAACATATATTAAGTATGATGAAATCTTGTTTCTGCAACAACATGACAAGGAAATACAAAGTTCAATAATATGCAAGACATCATACAAATTTATAATCTACTTTAATATAGTCTAAACAACATCTGCTATATCCTAGACTAGAAACAAATACAAGCCTTAAGCTTTACAATATTTCTCCCAATTTTCCAGCCCTTACTAAATGGTCTTGAATATTCTTTTATAAAAACCAAAATTCTACAAGCTTCAGGCCATTTAGGGTTAGGGTTTAGAATCAATCATGTCAAGCATCTAATTATATTGTCAAGTTGAAACCCTATCTCTCTTCAATCTGAGCAATCTGATCTGTAATCAATTTTCCCTAATCCATGGATGTGAGCGCAGTACCCTGAGTACAAGAAATTCAAAGGCATGACTCTGGGAATAGCTCACATAAATGCAGAACTGACCAGGGGCCATTGTATGCATTTATCCTCTGATTATAAAACTCTATCTGTCAACTCTAGCTTTCAATGCATTCTTAGTATATCATATTTCTATCCTCTAGTCTTCAACAACTGTACAAATCGATCCATAAGATCAGATCTGGTCATTAATAGCTTCTGGGATTAAATATTTTTTGACCACCATGAAACCCTATGAGAATAGATTCAAATATTTAAATTATAGTTATAAAGTTCACAGGTGGCGCGAACTAGAATTTAGACCTGTATCACAAGTTTAAAACACAGTCGTGGATTCCTTTATCTTACTCGGGTTCATGATCAAATTGGATACGCGGTATCAAGGCACAATGCCTCAATGAATAGATCTCAATTACTTTATCTTTGAGGCTTTACACCATCCATTGGATAAAATATGACTTTCCTGTATTTTAATTTATCTCTTATCCTTGGCCTTTAACCTGTACTTTAACCCTGGCTTATCTGGAGATTGCGCGATTGAGTAATCTCCAAGTCTCTGAATGCTTTGACTAATCTTGGGTATATCATGAGATCATATGCACACTGCTATATCTTTATGCTCATTAATGGCTGTGATCATATCCATAGCAACTTCACATTAACTTTATCCTGATTCAGGTTCATTACGAGATTGCGCAACTAAATATATCTCAAAGTCGTTGAAAATTCTACTTAACTCGGGTCACATTTAGAGATTTAGCGCAAGCCCTTAGATTTATCTGTCCTTGGAGACACATGGAAACATCATGTCCAATCTCTAGAAACCTGAATTAGTATTTACCTTAACTTAACCTTAAGTCATTTGGAGATCACGTGACTGAAGAAACTCGATGTTGTAGAATTTTTTTCTTTACCCTAAGTTAGCTCTGAGATTACGTGCACACCACATGATAAAATCAAGATCTACACCTCATGCTTAATCTCAGCATTATTTTTTACTTTCTCATTTCCTTGTGAGATCACATAACTACCATAAGATCTTCTCTTTGATTAACGACATAGATCATATCCGTTTAGTTTTGACTTGGCTTAGAACTTAAGCATGCTTGACTCAAGATCTATCTAGAGATTATGCAACTAAAGGAATCACCAAGTCACAAGATCATTTCTTAATCCTTGAGTTTATTCTGAGATCTCACACCAAGCACATGATCTAAACAAGATCCATGGTCTACGAATCTCCAAATATATCATGACATCATCTTTTAATGTGAGATTAAGCACCAACCGCTCATCTCAATCCCTATCTACAATCCTTTCCAAGTCTCTGAATACTTTTGTACTTCATCAAATCCTTATGAGATTAAAGGCCAGCCCCAGATCTCTTCTCGTATCAATGACCATAATCCTTTTCCATGCAAACTCCACTAGAACTCAAATTTACCTTTCTTAACCATGATCAAATCTAGAGATTGCGCGACTGTGTGAAACTTGAAGTCACTGAACAACTTGCCTAAGTCAAGTTATATTATGAGATTATGTGCAGTCCATCAGATTATGTCAGAAATAGAACTCGATCAATGACCATCGCTAAATCTCAAGACATATTTGTACTTGCCAAATTCTTTCTAAGATTATGATACAACCATAATATCAACATTGCATCAATGGTTCTCGCTTAATCTTGAGACCTTTAACTTAACCTCGAATCCATTATGAGATCACGTGACCAAAGAGAAAAAGTAACCCTGTCTCTGACTTTGGGTCTATCTTGAGATATCATGACTAACTGAGTCTCAAGGTCACTGAATGAAATACCTAGCTCATGGTTTTCTCAAATATTATGTGTGAGCCACAGGATCAAATCAAGATCAATGATGCACATTTGATCTTGAAATAGAAAGAGCATATTCCATATTATTCCAAGATTAGGAGATAAAGAGTTGCGCCAAGTCGCCAGATAAAAAGGAATATTCCATCTCGGTTATGTGACTAAGAGATAGATAAAAACATGATAAAGTGCACATGACTTAAAATATTTTTTAGTGAGTCAGAAAAGGTAATAAAAAAATAGAACACGTCTTGAGGGTTTAGGGTTTTAACCAAATTTTGACACAACAAGACTTAGGGTTTAGCTAGAGGCCAGAAAAAATTACAGAGACAAGAGGAAAGAGATTGGAACCATGAAAAATTTACAAGTGCTAAAAGACCCATTCTATCATGTATGGGATCCCAAAATAATTTTTGGTACTCCATCCCCAACCTTTCTTATCATTCTAGCATTCTCGCTCCATTTCAGACCTTTGGACCAAATTTGGAGGCTTTTTGGTGGGACCAAGTTGCCAAAACCAACTTGGTCCCCCATATTTTCCTTAAAATTTAAATCAGGGGTAGATCTCAATGGTTAAGTGAGAAATCCAAATTCCCTTTAGCCCTCTTTAATATTTGAGCTTAGTAATGCTTGAGAGAGGTATATAAGCAACCTACCTCTCTACATGTGAGGAGGATATCAAAGGTGTTCAGTCTCTCTCCTACAATTTCACATCTCAAGCATTCCAAGGAATATACAAGTCAATCTTATCCATGGAAGAAAGATTCTCTCTCTAATTTAAGTCCAAGTAGAAGAGACAACCATCAAGGAAGAAGATCATATCATAATTCTTCATCTACAAGTATTCAAACACCCAAGCATTCAAGTCTTCACTTATTTAATCCATTCTCCTTTCTCTCCATTAAGAATTGTGGAAAATTACAATATTCATTGTGTAAGGCATGTATTTCATGATTTCCTTTTAGGGTTTTTTGTGGATTCAATCTATTCCATCAAAACTTGTGATCACATTCATAGAAGAATTGCACAAGACAAGGTATAAGAAACTTTATATTTTAGATCTAGCTTCTAGTTTACATCAACATACTTCTGTTTCAAGCATATTTCATTTCAATTTCAAGATTTATTCCTCAACTGGGGTTTGATTGAGACAAAGCCCCATGTACACAACTATTTCCCTCTTTTTTATGTGCAGGAACAAGTGGCTCTAATTTTATGACTAGATCTATACAGTACTGTTAGTCCAAGTTCGGTACTTGCCCTTTTCCTTTAAGTGTTTTCTAGAGTCGCCATAATATTTTTGAAAATCTCAAATCTTCCTAAAATCCTCGTTTCAAACTACTCACTGAAAATATCAACTTGTGGTCCAACCGTGTTTTGAAAGAAAAAATATTATTTTCTAACACTTTTCCTTGAACAGGTTTAAACGGTCTTGAATATCCTTGAACAACCTTTAACTTAGTTCAACTTTGTTCAAGAGTGTTCAAGGTCATTCATGTTATTGTAAGGTATAATAGATGTATAGAACTGGCAGAAAATGTCTAATGGTCGTGGTGTAAGGAAGTTTTGACTTTTCAAAGTTGAAACATCAGTGATGATAGTGCAGAATATTCAGTTTTAAGACCAAGGCAGATGAATAAATGGGAATATGTTTGAACAGTACTAAAAACATGAGAACATCCTTGAACTTGGTTCAACTCTGTTCAAGAGTGTTCAAGGATTTTGGAAAAGTGACACGGGGTAGAAAAAGCAGGATTCGTCATCACTTAGCGGTGGGACCTATGGAAAAGAGCATTTAATACGAGTAAGTAATGGTGGTGGTTAAGTGCATCTGAGCTGTCAAATCCATAATGATTCCGTATGATATGAAAGTTTGCGTGGGTGGCATTAATTAATTACATGCATAAACTATCATTTCATCCCCTCAGCCTTTATTGCCTTAAAGATGGGTAATTAATGATCAATTATTGGGTATTCTCTATTTTAACCCTTCTTAGCATTCATTCTTTTGAAATGCTCTCGCTGTCTGTATACGACTAATTTGAAGGTAAGTGTTTTTTGGAAGCTCCAAGGTGCGGAAGTATCTACAGGAACAAGGTGAGTTAGGTTGCACCCTTTGTAGTGTTTTAATTTAAGCTTGAAAAATATACAGAAGATTTTGTGGCAGCTGTCTGTTTGTTTTTGCAAGTTTGAAATTTGCTTTTCACTTATTTGGAATCATTTCTAGTCTGGTTTGTGAAAACCCCATTGTAGTAGACACATATTTAGGAGGATGTGATGTTGAGGGAATCCTTGATAGACTTTCTAGGTTCTTAGAAAAGAAAGTTCCTACTTTGGAAATTTTGCATAGTGGGCTGTGTAGCCACTTCCTTCCCATTTGCAGTTGTTTGTCCTGAGCTAATTCATGAATGTATCCATAACTATGATTAGAGGACTGAGTCTATTCTTAAGAAAGATGGTAGTGTCTTGCTAGTTGTAAACAGGGAAATTATTTCTTTGTCTTTCTGAATTCTAGAGAAAAAAATTTCCGCTTTTTCTCCTGTATAGTCCTTGGTTAAATTCAAAGAAAATGCAGATGCAAATCGCACTTTCATGGCCGAAAACTGGTTGATAAACCCACAAAGAGGAGGTTCCCATTTTCCCAAAAAGTTTAATAGAAGTCATGTGAACTGGTATATTAGTGATGTCATGGTAATGTTGCAAAGGGTCAGAGGGTCGCCAGAGTCCTTCTTCTTAGATTGGTTGTTCTGTTATATTCAAATTGTGTTATAAGGAAAATAGATGCTGGATTGGGCCAAATTAATTACCAATTCAATGAGGGAACAACTTAATAATTCCAAACTCACAGGGTGTAGTTTTTTGATGTCTTCTTATCTGATGTATTGCTTAGCGTGTAGTCAAAAGTGGGATGGGATGATTCATGAACCTTGGTTTGATGGCATGTGTGTTTATGAATATTTCCCCATTCTTCAAAGAAATAATGTAATTCAGAACTACAGGAGAGTGCATGATAGTTTTATGGGTAAACTCTGTTTTGAGTTTGCTGCAAATTCTGCCAGGAGAATGAGTGCCGAGGCTCAGGAGTTTGTGACTAAATTTGGGAGTTTTTATACCCAGTTCTCTAGATTCACTTATGTGAGAGTTGGTGGTTTTGAAGAGGCCCCTACAAGATTGCCTAGATATTCTTTTGACTGCTTTATTTTTGCAGAGGTTTGTAGGCAACTTGCCACAGTACTCAGATGGTTTCTACCTGAAGAGGAATGGGAGAAGGTTTTCCCATTATAGCTAGGAAAATTCTCATGTTATACTATTAAGGATGCAGTAAGTATTGGGAGCGACCTAAGTCATTTTGGTTTTAAGTATTATACAGAGAGAACATGTTTTGATAACAAAAAATTTGCAAGTGGAAGTCTAGGACTTAGGTCCCATATGTTCCCTATTCCCCATTTAGAAGATTTCTAGGAGGACTGTTCTGATGAGTCCCAAGTTAAGGAGAGAGAGTACAATCATCTTTGTATTTCTTAGATTCTATCCATGAGACTGAAATTCAATGTGGAAGGCGTGACAGATGATGGTTCAAACTTGGTTGAACCTAATTTCAAAAGATCTCTGGAAAATGAGGAGTATGAAATTGATTGGTCAGTAGAAGAGGAAGATGACATAAAATGTAGGACATGACATGTACTTCAATTAACTGAAGAATGGATGCAAGCAAGAAGAAAAAATTCTAGTCCTAGGTCAATTGAAGTTAAATCTTCGCCTATATGTTCCTCTTCCCCCGTTTCTAATCCTCATAAATCAGTTGATAATGCAGGTGCATCGGGTAAGCAGTGGACTAAGAGTTCAAGGAAGAAATTTGTTGCAGAGCCTTCTCCTATAGTCTCACCTCAGTGAATTACCAGGTCAAAGTATCGGTCACAAGTTAAAGAGAAGATGACTTAGGAAAATACAAAGACAATTAACTTGGATGATGACAAGTTTGGGGATTTGAACTATCAAATCGGTGAAGATGAGAAAATAGGAAAAGACCTCTTCAATCTCGATAATGTGACTTTGGATTTAATGGATACTCTTGCAAAAATAAACACACCAAGATGGTTAATCACTTCAGTAAACAAGAAATGGAGCTTAGTTCTGGTATCTATTCCAGTGTAGGACATAGTCAACAAATATGTTCAAAAGACTCCCAAGGCCAAGAAAGTTAAGAGCACAACATAGATGTTTGCTGATACTAAAACGGGGAAGTGGACGGCTGAAGTAGCCACCTAGAGACCAGAGGAAGAGAAGCAGGATGTTGTATCTGAAGAGTTTGAAGTCACTAAAATAGAATTAGGGACTATGGATTGGGCGGGAAAGAATCACCTTTTTTAAAGAGACGGCTCAACAGATGTTAATGACATCATGGCAAGATAGAAAGGAAAAGAAAGAACTAAAATAGATGATATTGTCACTCTCCCAATTTATAAACACTTTCTACAACTTTGTCGCCATGCCACTGACCCAATCTCCGCAAGTATTTGACCCAAACTCTGCAGAAAGTAAAGTTTTGCTAAATCAAGTTAGAGGGTCGAACACTAGTCTCCTCAGTTGATGAGTGGATGTCCCAAGTACTTAGCAGTGGCCAACAATATATCAAAGATTCACATTTAATTCTCCATGATACAGAGGCTGTAATGGGAGAATTGTAAACCTAACGACAAGTTTGGGATGGAGAGGAGGAAAAATGGGTATCGGGGATGACAAAGTTTATGGAGATAGAGAGGTATGGCTTCAACAAATTCTGTGTAGAAAAATCCCTAAAGGGCATTGAGGAATCCATTTTCTTCATTCTGAGAAAGAACATCAGTTGGCATATCTCTCTCATAAGAGGCACCATTACAGAAAATAAAGAATATGAATCTGAGGCTAAGCAAATTTAGAAATCTGCCTTGAAGAAGTTGAAGGTCATTAACTTCACTTATACTTATCCACAAGTATACGGTGAATAGGAATTGAAAGGTGCTCATGAAGCCTTCAACTCAGCGATAAAGTTTATCAGAGAAAAGGTTAATCCTAAGGCCTCAGACCTAACTCAGATGGCTAGGATTGAATAAATACTATATCTGTGTGTGGATCAATTGCCCGGTGTCACAGAGAAGGTAAAGAAGTTGAAGTGGAGTAAGGAGGCCTCAATGGCCCGGATAGTGAATTCCAAGATACCGCATCTGCCATTTGTGAAAGAGCTAGTCTAGGTGTATAAAGAATGGAAACCTACCCAGTCAGTTACCAAAGAAGGAGGGATTCCAGTGGGAAGTGAGGATTGTGCTGTGGACAAAGAACCTAATTTAGATAATTAGTTTTTATTTGGTTTAAACATGCAAACTCTCAAGGACATGTGTCCTTTTTTGCTGGTTTTATTTTATAACTGATTGCCTGAGAGGTCGAGTTTTTCAGGAGACCTCTCAGTGCTTTGATACTATAAGTACTTCTACTGCAAACTTTAGAGGGGTTCAGAAAATAAGAGAAAAATCATAACTAGATAGTCTTATTTTTGGTGGTGATAGTTTGATTTTAAAAAAAAGTGTTAGAGGAACAGATATAGAAAAATATGATACTATTTTGAAGGAACAAATTCCATGTGATTGCCTATGTAGTAATTTTTGGAAATACATTACAGTTAAGTTTATCAAATCTATGTCATTTGAAAACAAAAAGCAAGTGTCATGTGTTGACATTTCATTTACTCTGCAATGTATGTGTCTGTTGATTCATAATTCCTAAACTTTATCTATATGTTTTTGCCTTTCTATCATTTAGTTTTTTTTTTTCATTGATTCTGTTAAAAGAAAAACTATGATTTTTCTTTCTTTATCATTCTGCTATCTTTATTAAGGTATTTCTGCAATGCTTCTCATCTATGAATGTTGTTACTTCTAAAAATTTTAGGTTAAAAATTGAATTTCAGAATTAGATATTACTGATAAAATATCTCTAGGGAGCTGTACCTAGGATTAATTTAGAGGGAAGTGATTTCAAATCATTTACCCAACTGTTAGGGTTATTTGTCTTTCAAGAAGGGCTATAGAGTTTTCTTGTAAAAGATTTTCAGAGAGACAAATCTGTTCGCTAACAAGTACAAGAGCTTGCCTATAATCCGAGACTTAAAATAAACTAAAGTTTACCAAAATGACTTAGTCCTAGAACAAGTCATGAAAACTGACTTGGTCCCCCCAATTACACTTCAAATTTTTATTACAGGTCACTAATTGCTTCTAGGTTCCATTTCTGATAATAGAATTTATCTGTCTGATATCTATTAGTTTGTGTTTGCTGAAAGTCAATTCCCTCCACTATTTTGTCCTAAAGCTTGCATCCATCATTCCATTTTCTATTTTCCACATCCACCATCTTCCACATAAGTTAAGGATCATTACACCCATTTAGATTTTGGGTCTCCTTGAGTTAGATCATCTTCCTTTTGAATGTGACCAAAGAAATAAGGATAGTCCCCCATATCCTTATTTTCTATGTTACATTTTGGTGAAGCAACCTCATAAAATTTCCACTTCTTATTTGGTATTTAGATATTATTTTTATGCATTGTACTGTTCCATTTTATACATTTAGTTCTGATTTTTAGTCTTATTTTTTGCATAAATTGCACATTGTTATCCCTATTTCATAGATCTAGTTTATTCTTCAATTGCATTTTCATGTTGAAAAAAATAAAAATACAAAAATATTTATTTTCATGCATTATTATGTATGTTTACATTAGTCTCTTTATGCTTCATTTCATTATATTAACTAATTTTATTAGAAAATGTCAGATTTATTTTTACAAAGTTTTATAATCTTTGATAAGTCTTTTTGTAGTGATGCCTTTGATATGTTGGATGAATCCCTTGATAAATTCTTCTCTATTGAGTCCTCCTCTATACCTCCTAAACCATCATTTCGCCAAAAGTTGATTAATGTGATCCAAGGATCTCAGATCTATGACAATCCCCTTTATGAACCTATCAATGATTCCTCTCCTAAAATTACATTCTCCACGAGCACATATTTATGCAAGAAGATACTTTTAACACTTCTCTTAATTATCTCCCTCTTTGGGAAGAGCCTATTGAGAAAGATGTAGATTATTCTCTTAATATGTACCTACCACATGATAGTACCTTGGTGAAAGAGGATAAATTTGTGGTGGAAGAGGGTGATATGATTGACAATTCCCTTAATGACACTTCCCCTCCTATCCATTTCAATCATCATCCCTCTCCTAGAGTCTCCCCTACTCATACTTGGGAAAAATAGGGCAATATCCTCAATGACATCCCTTCTACAAACAAAACCTTAGTAAATAAATATCCTAATCAAGTAAACACCATTTATATGCAATCTCAACCTCCACCTTCAGTTATTTCTCCAATAAAAAAAACCACACCATAAAACATTCAAGAGTATGTTTAGGGAACATTATATTTTACACCCACCTTCCGTACTAAAATATATATTTGAATTTAAGACTCAAACCCCTTACTTTATCAAATGTATGGATACTATTGAGCCTCTTTAAATTTCAATCTGATTCTACTGAAGAGTAACCATTATCATAGTGACATTTCAAACCATGATGACGGACATGGTATAGGATGTGTACACCAATGCATTGAGACCCATGAGAAATATACATCCCACTTCTCCAAAAAAGCTCTAGGTTTCCAACCTCTTCATTTATCCAATAAATCTATAAATTCCTCTCCTAAATTCTCATAAAAGAAGAGAATATTTTTCTTGAACTTTTCTAGTCCAACTTAATTATTCTTCCTTTGAAAAACAAACGAAAGAAAGAAAATCCTTCTATTTGTATGTATCATCAAATTCGTGGCCATAAAAATAATGAATTTTATGATTTTAGGTGTTCAAGAATTAATTTATTGTGGTATGATTTAAATGACACATAAAAATGAATGACACCTTCTTCATGATCATTCTAAATAACATCTAATTTCCTAATATGTTTCTCCTCACGATGTGACATTGCTAGCCTATCCTTTGGGGGCTCATTGTCATTAATGGTGGTACAATTTTAGGTGAAATCATACTTTGTGAGAAACATAATACCATTTCTTATTCCTTGTCTCCATACTTGGGGGGCAAGAGTACTATTTCAATCTCCTACATTTCTTAAGGACCCATTTTCTCTCTTTGTTGAGTTGTTTTTTATAACATGATATCCTTTCTTGCATGGAATCATTTGTTTTGACATGAGGATTCTTTCCCTTTTTCAAGAGGTTTACATACTTTATTACAACCTTTTCTTTTCTTGAAAGTGAATGTTTATTATCAATGATCTTTCACTTGGGGTGCATAATGTGTTGTCCCTTTTCCAAGTATTCCCTTCCCTAGCAATAGGAAGGTGTGTACACTTGATCCTCCTTCCTCATTTTCTCTACCTTTACAAAAGATCCATCATCCCTTTGTTTAATTATTTATTTTATAACATGATGTCTTTCATTGCATGGGTTTGTTTTTTTACACAAGGATTTTTCTCCTTTTAAGAAAGTTTACATACTTGTTTACAACCTTTTCCTTTCTTGAAAGTAAATGTCTATTATAAAATACATATTACTTAGGGTATTTAATGTGTTATATTTTCCCTCGCGCATTTATCCTTGTGGGGGAGGGGGGGGGGGGGAGGTTTTATTTATTAATATCTTGTTCCTTTCTAAGGACCCACTTCCCTTTGTAAAATTGTATTTTTTATCACATGATATCATTCTTGCGAGGAATTGTTTATTCTACATGAGGATTATTTTTCTTTTCCAGGAGGTTAACATCATTTCTTACAACCTTTTCCTTGATTGAAAGTTCATGTCTATCATAAAAAAATTCTATTACTTGGGGGCTTCAAGTGTGTCGTCCTTCATTAAGAATCCTATTTTCACCTAGTAATAGGGGGCTAAATGGTGAATTCTTGTTCTTCTCCCTCTCTCTCTCTCTATCCTGAAGATGTCATCATTTTTTAAGAACTCCCCTTGGAGGTAGATGTATTGTAACATATATATCTTCCTTCCAAGGGTTTTTTCCCACTTGTTTCAAGATAAAAGTTTACACTACAATCTAATTTCCTTGGCTCTAGATAGAGTTATGTCTCTTTCACTAGGGTTATGCATACATTTTTATTTTAAGGATATCTCCTTCTTCTTGGAAGCAGGTATCATTGTTATTATTTTCCTTAAGATGTCAATAGAGTCTTATTTTTCCATCTTAATGAGAGAGACATTGTATGTTTCCTCCTTGTGTGCTATATGAAAAATTCCTTAACCGTTTGTGCCCCTAAGTGTTCCTTTTACATGTATTTGAGAATTACCTTTGCACTCTTAATAATTCCTTTTACATGCCCATGAGAATTACCTTTGTGCCCTAGAGAATTCCTTTTACATGCCACTAAGAATTACCTTTGTGCCCCTGAGCATTTATTTTTCATTCCCTTGAGCGTTCCCTTTTTTTCTCCTGAGTGTTCCCTTTTTTGTGCCCTTGTATATTATTATAGAAAACAGGGTTGACTAGAATAACACATTATGCTAGACTATTGATTCCATCATTCCATTAATTTATCCTTTGGGATTGAGTGGAACCAGCATAACAAAAATTGCTAACATTTCTATTCTTTCCTCCTCTCCTCTTCTATGGATCACCTAGCATAACACAACTTGCTTGTCTATTGGATTCATGGTCTCTCTTTCCTCCATGATCTCATAGCTTTTCTAGTGGGTTAGACCATGGAGTTTTTTTCTTATCTTTTGCGAGTTCTGTCACTCTTTCCATGTGACCACTTGTGCTTTTTCAATAGCTTTCCAAACATGATTCTAGTGGTTGGGACATTTTCTCTACCGAGTTCTCTTCAACTAGTTGATTTGGAGTCTTATTTTTAGTACTAACCCCTTTTTTGGTTTCTTTTTTCTTTTTCCCTATTTTTATTTATTTGTGTGCCCTTGAACATGTTTGTATGAGTTGATATTCTTTGTTTGAGGGATTTCTCCCTTAAACTTGGTGATGTCTTATCTCTTTGAAAAATTTCCCATGATCATATATCTCTCTCCCACTCTCTCTCTCTCTTTCTTCTACTTTACCATGAGCATGAGGTGGAATCATGCTCTTGCTAAAGTGGGGGCTAAATATACCATCCTAAAATTGCATCACTATGTAAATCCCATTTATCCTGGACCCATTTGATGGGCTCCAACATTAATTTCTAGTACTCGAGCCTTGATTTTTCTTATCATTTCAACATTTTCACTCCATTTGGGACCTCTAAACCAAATTTGGAGGGTTTTTTTTTGTGACCACGTTGCCAAAACCAACTTGGTCCCCCATATTTTCCTCAAAATTTAAATCAAGAGTAGATCTCAATGGTTAATAGGAAATCCAAATTCCCACCAGCCCTCTTTGAGTTTTGAGCTTTGAAATGCTTGAGAGAGGTATATAAACAACCTACCTCTCTATATTTTAGGAATACATCATAAGTGTTCAAGCTCTCTCCTAATATTTTTCATCTCAAGAATTCTAGGTTAGATCTCAAGCATTGCAAGGAATTTCCGAGTCAATATTTTCTTGAAAATGAGACTATCTCTCTTATTGAAGGCCAAGTAGAGGAGACTACCATTAAGGAAGAATATCGTAGCATAGTTATCCATCCACAAGCATTAAAGAATCCAAGAATTTAAGTCTTCAAGTATGTAATCCATTCTCATTTCTCTCCATTAAGCATTGTGGAAAACCAAACAATTCATGGTGAAAGGCATGCCTTTCATGATTTCCTTTTAGGTTGTTGTGTGGATTCAAGATATTGCATCAAAACTTGTGATTACATTCAAAGAAACATTACACAAGAAAAGGTATAATACACTTTATTTTTCCAATCTAGCTTCTACTTTACAATAGCATACTTTCATTTCAAGCATATTTCATTTCAATTTCAAGATTGATTCCTCAATTAGGGTTTGACTAATGAAAACACCTCTCTACACAATAATTTCCCTATTTTTTGTGTATAGGAACAAGTGGCATTGATTACATGATTAGATATGGATAGTACTAAAAATATCCTACAAATCGAGACTAAAAATAGGAAAAAGCACCAGGAGAAAGTCATCTTGGTCCTAGACCAAGCTTCCCAAACTAACTTGGTCCCCCTAACTATTCTTCAAATTGAAATTATAGATTAGCAACTATCTTTGGGTTCCATTTTTTATAGCAGAATCTATCTTTCTGATTTCTATTAGACTATGTTTGCTGAAAGTCAATTCCCTTCACTATTTTTCCTTTATCTTGTATCCATCATTTCATTTTCCATTTTCCACATCCATCATCTTCCACATAAGTGAAGGATCATTGCACCCACTCAGTACTTGGGCTTCTTTGATCCTAGCGGGTCATCTTCCTTCCAAATGTGACCAATAAAATAAGGATAATCCCCCACATCCTTATTTTAAAAGTTACACATGTAAACCCTATTTTTCAAAAAAATTAAATGATGAAATGACTTAGAAAAACCTTAGGATGACCAATCCTCCAACCCCTAATCAAAACCTTGGACAAGTTAGCCAATATGATCTATTAAGGCATCTAAAGAATGAAACATAGATAATTTTTTTGAATTGTTGCCAATATTGGGCGCTTCAATAGCAAACCAACATCATGTATCCCTTTCCTAAAAAATGAAATCAATTGTAACAAATGTTGGCACAGTTGTCAAATAACTCACAATTTTATTTATGAGGATTCATCTCGTGAGTATTATGCAACGAAATTGACATATGATGTAGTGAAATGTCAAGAGATAAGAAAAGCACTAATATGTTCTATTTTTACTAATCCTAGAACCAATCAACTTCCTACAAATTTAAAGAGGTTTCCAATGCAATAGTGTAATCATTATGCTATAAAAAATAATTTTGGGGGTAGGTGGTGGATGGTCTTTGACTAATATCCTTGTAATAATTATGAGGTGTTTCTCTATTTCCGTAGAAAACTATATTGATTCGTAATCAAATTCCCAATTATTTTGATATGAGGGAGTTCTTAGGTAGAGCTCAAGGCTCTACCCAACATAGATCAAGAGCTCAATGGGTAGATAACCATCAAAATCAAAGACCACTAGCACCAAAATATGTTCACCATGTGATAGTTCTAGTAGCCTTCAAGTGGACCGTGGACATGTAGACTCTCCTATAGTTTCCAGCTTCATTGATGCCATCACCCAACATGGAACACAATTATCCCGACCTCTTGCCTCAGAGGATGATGCAACAAATCAACCATCTAGGTAAAGTGTTTTTAGCTCTCGCATGTGCTCAAATTATTAGTATCAATGCTTTGGGAGATAGTGATGTGGAGGGTGAAAATAGTCCAACCAACCATGTACTTTCTCACTGTTAGCCTAGATGTTATGGCAGTAGCGGGGGTCATAAAGGTGACACATGAAATGATGTATTGTTGACAAATCACTTGTTGGATTAGGTGAATGGTGTTGCAATGCAGGTTTGTTGAATTTAAGTGATAATATTTTTTTAATTAAATACTTGAAATTTGTAAATAAAAATATATTTTTAGTTTTAGACTAAATTAGAATGATGCAAACATTATGCATTTCAGGATCTAGCAACACAGGTTGTACATCATCGCCCTTTCTTGCAACAACTTTATTTATATGTATTAAAGGTTTGATATATAATGTCACAATAAAATGATATTTTGTATTTGAAATAATATTTAATATTTTAAAATATGAATTTTCATATGAATAGGTCACACATGATGACATCACCACCTCATAAACATGTTTAAATTAATAGTTGGGTATCATATATTAAATTAATATTTATATTAACCAATAATATATATTTAATGTTGGCTTTAATAGGGCATGCCAATGGATAAAATGTAACTGTAGACACCCAAAATGGTTCAATGCTTGTGCCCCCTTTTTAACATGTCTTCTATATTGTGTGTTTGATCTTTATCATTCACTAATATTGTGTCATTCTTCCATGTCATCAATTACTAACATTTCTCTCACTTTGACCGAATTGATCATCTTCGTAAACCAATCCTAATAATCTCAAATCATCCTAAATCAGTCCAACTAAGTTTTAATCCCTTTCTAATCTATCTAGGATCATTCCAAACTCATATCAATGTCTTATCAATCTCTTTCAATCAATCCTCTGGCATTGTCAAAGTTCATCGATGCCTTATCATCATCGATCCAGGAGAATTGTCTTGTTTGTCAATGTCTCTCTAGGAGCATTGTCAAGTTGATTAATGCCTTCTCCTAAATCATCATTTGAGCGCAATTTCTAAGTTCATCAATTCCTCCTCATCATTTAATTCCTCCAATAGCATTGTCAAAGTTCATTGATGATATTTCATCATCAATCATCATTTCAAGAGCATTATCAAAGTTCATTGATGCCTCACTATCATTTCAGATTTCAGGAGCACTGTCCAAGTTCATCGATGTCTCCTTATCTTTATTTATCCTCTGGAATCATCCAAGTTCATTCATGACATTATATCATTTCCAATCATTATCGTGAGAGAATTTTCAAAGTTCATCTATGCCTCGTAATTTCCTAAACTATTCCAAAATCATCGAAATTGATCCTAATCCTTATCAATATCATAAAAATCCATTCAATTGCACATTAATGCCTTTGATTTGGCCAACAACCCTCTATTTTTTCCTCTTGGGATGAATAACCCATAGTTTATCCCTATGTCCTAATCAAATAAATAAATTGACTTTATTTATTCCCTTTTCCTATTATCTCCCTAAATTAATTAATTTCTCATCTTTTTTGAATTATGGGATTTTCCTAGTTCCTAAATTCCTAATTTGAGGGACTAATGAGTTTTTAAATTCAAAAATTGAAATCTTACATTCCCTCCTTTAATTGTGCTTCATTTTCCCTATCAATTAACTCCATGAGCTCTTCCACCTTTCCCTATCCATTTTCCTCTAATTATGCTTCCAATTTCCTATTAATTTGCTTCATCCTTTTCCCTCAATTATGCATTGATTTATGCATTATAATTCTTCAAATTGTCTCTCATTTTCTATAAATTGAGATGAAATCCTCCCATTCAAGTTAGAACCACTATCTCCTAGTATTCTTGCTATCAACTTGGCTTTTCAATATTTGTGCATTTTTGTCAATGACAAAGAGAAACAATAATCTACTCTATGGAGAAGAAAGGAGAGCATTTGAGCATCATTTGAAGGGGGTTTTATGTGTTATTTGCATATTGTCTTTGAATTCCTATTTCAATGGCTCTAATGCTAGATTAGATAGTTTTTCATATTGTTTAGGATTTTTGGGTTAACTAGATATGCATATTCTGCCTTTTTCTAGTCGTGCAGTAACAACTTTAGGATGCTACCCTTCCAGCCATTTTATTTGGCCTCGAAAGTTATACAATATTATTTTTTGCACTAACATGTTTAATTTTTGTTTTGAATGTGCATACCATTTAAATGTGATTAATTAAATTATATTTTAATGTTGTATGTTCATCTTATATTACTCTTGTAGGCTATGCCAAGTGTGGCTAAGTTTGAATATTTTCCAATGTCTTACTTGAGAATGCCTAACTAAGGAAAGGTAAGTAAACACAATTTTAATTAAAATAATAATTTAAAGAGCTTGTATAAATTATTTTAGCACAATTTATATGTTAATTATTTTAATTTATTATGATTATACATGTACGCAAATTGATAGTCTTACATTATTGTCTTCTTTATACAATAACTAATGGGGTTTACAACCTTGATGATTGCACCTAGTACATTTAAAGAAGAGAGGGAAGAGGTGTATATATTTTTATATATTCAATATAATGATTAAATGCACCTGTACATTTATTGTATTATAATATTATAATTTTTCATACATGAAAGTGTAATAGTTGTTCCATCCACAAACTCCTCTCCTAAAACAAATGAACAAGCACCGAAAGAAGTATATGAGCATTTTACACTATAGATATACATTTAGATATAAGTAGATATATTCTTAGTTTAGGTTTTGTTGTAAAAAATTATGTATTAACTTGCATAAATATTACTTTACCTCTCACCAAATATCTTTCAACCAAAAACACCAAGACATAAGGTACCCAACAATTTAATTCTAGAGAAATTATAGTTCAATGTAATGATTTTGATGTTAATTTGACAATTATAAATTATTATTGACATAGGTAATATAATTTGTTGTTTGAATTGTTACTATGCATCCAAATTTAGAGGTACAAGGTACATTGAATAGACTTGATTTTGATGATACACCACAAGTTTAGGATTTAATAGAGATATATATGGTCATTTGTTGACATTCGAGTATTGATACATGGCTATTCAACATGTATATCATATCTAGATCTTGAGATGATGTATTCCATACTTTTTTAAAAATATTTTAGGTTGGAATATATACCAATTTTGTATATTTACATACATAATTCTTCTACAATTTCATATAAAAGTCAATATTTGATCTAATGTTTTCCTTATGTGCACACCTTCCTACTTTGGAATTTAAAATTTGAATGTATAATCAGTTTGAAATGGTTAATTATTAAAAAATTTAACATGTTATAGACTAATGATATCACACTTTAATAGAACTCATGAATCAAAATTGATAATCCATCTACATTAGTGTTAAATTTGGTTGCCTTGGGTAATTTCATTAAATTTTATGACCATTTTAGTGAATGACTCTTATTCATGGCGATTGGTGTTTTTGAGATTTACATATTAGTTAGTGGCCCTCTTTCATCTTCTTGTTGCATTCATGCATTTAAATTTTTCATTTGGTTCATTATCATATTTCAATAGGATCATCTATGCATTACCATTTTCATTATCATTTTCATTGCATCAAGGTTTAATATAGACTTGTTAGTCTTTGTATTTCATATCATCTTCATTTTAATTTGGATTTATTTACCATTTCATAATTATTATTTTTTGCATTGGTCATTAGTGCTCATTTCATTTTCCATTAGATACATCTCCATGTTACACCATGTTAACTAATTCATTATTCATTGTCCACTTAGCCTTACGTTATTCACGTGTGCTTGGGCCCATTCATTGGTTGCATTAGTTATGTTTATTGCATTATCACTTTCATTAGGTTCATTTATAATTTCATTATCAATTAGTTACACCACATCTAATGAAGTTAATTATATTATCTTATGTATTCCTTTAGGTTTACTGACATTTTAGAGCTAATTTTATTATGCATCCATCTAAGTACATTATGATTTTGTTATTTACCATTCTACATGTGCATTTCACATCATAGTATCATCATGAATATAAAATCATATTAGCTTGTCATACAAAATTAACATATTCAAATCTATACATGTGTGAGGCCCTACCCCGAGCCCGTTATAACATCTCATTTACTATCATGTTAGACCTCCTATTTGACACACTATGTTGATGCATTATGGATTTAGACTCTTTTGACAACGATTTGATATTATGATTATGTTGATTTAATTATGTATGATGCCAATGTTATTATACATAATTACATGTTTTGTGATTAGTTAATTTAAAAAATTATTATGATGATGCAGTTGAATGTTGGATTTCATGTTAAATTGAGTTGTCATGTGAGTTAATTTTTGGAGTAGATTAGATGTTAATTGGATGTTATGTGATTAAATAGAATTCTTCATATGCTCATATATATACATGTGTTCTCATGTCAATGTGGAATTGTTTTGTAAAACATTGATTTGGAATTGTTTTGTAAAACATTGATTTGGTTATATAGTGACGAGCTATGATATGGTTATGAGTGGATGTTAATTCAAATTTTATATGCTTAAATGATATTCTTTTACTTAGGTTTATGTATACATGTGATTTTCTTGGACTACAGATATTTGAATCGAGATGTGCAGGATAATGACCATAGAATTATTCAGAGAACTAAGGCCAAACCTATGTGAGATAGTAAAGCCAAGGTTGTGTCTAATTGAAGAGACAATATCTCATACACGATGTGTTTTATTCATAAATATGGATACTTGCATGATTTTTTAGTTTTCATTTTGTAATTGTGTTAATCCCTAAATGGACATGCCATGTGTATTATGTGATGTGTATTTTGTGGTGTCACTTGACACTTGTAATGTGTGTGAGTTGGAAATGACATGTCCATTTGAGAAACATTGTGTGAAAACCTTGTATTTGTGAGTACCAAGTGGTATCCCCATGAAGACCACTTGGTTAGAGAACCTTAGGTATGGTCAAATCAAGTTGAACCTATAGGTAAACTTTAGGTGGGTTTCTAGAGGGTTTAATGATCTCCTTTGGTCGATTTTTGGTAATTTTTAGCAAGCCCACTTGATACAACTATGGGTAAGGGTCATTTTTAACCATAGGAATACTCATATTTGACTTAGGAGTCCTTTAAAAAATTGGTTTTCCAAGATGAAAAAAAATTAAATTTTGGAATATTTTCCTTGGGTTGGCAACCTTCCTTTGATTGGCAGGTACCCTTCTCCCCATCCCGAAGCCACTCTTTAAGTACCATTTTGGGAGAAACCATGTAAGAGGTTGGGAAGACCAACCTATGGTAACTCACATCCTTCCCAAGGGAGTTGGGAAATGTGTGAGAAATATTTTAGAGGAAATTTTGGAGAAAATTTTGGTTGTTCACCCACTCTCCAAGTTTTGAGACAACTAGAGTTTAGGAAGGACGTTGGAGAAGGAATTTGGACTTAAGAAAGCTCTTCATCAAATTTCATTGCTATAGATTGGATTGAGGTTGGTTACTCTCATTCCCACTCTCTTGTTGGAAGTTTATTTTCATGTGTAGAAGGAATTTGCATTGTATGAGAATTTTTCTCTCCTTTATGTGTTTGGAATAAGAGTTTTGTTCTTGTATGTTGTTGTTTACTTCTTGTTCTTTCTTGTATGTGTTTTGGGATTGCAAGGCCAAACTCACCATCGGGAGGGAAGAGTAGCCTTGGGGTGAAGGGAAGTTAGGATAAACCATGGAGTGTAGAGTCTCTCTTCTTGGAAGAGAGGGAAACCATGGATTATGGGGTCCATGTGGCTTTAAATGTTGTTGTAAATGGGGGTCATAAGGGTTAAAGTATTGAGACAATTATGATAAAAGATGGTATTTGAGCTATAGCCTTGTGAAGGAATTTGTAGAATGTTATTGCAATATTATCCTCATGGGTATTTGGTCCACCTTCACCCCTATGATTGAGTCATTTGATGACTATGTGAAAACCTTGGGTTGGGAGTATTTGTCGTTGTAATTATGGTTGCAAATGTTGATGTTTACATGTGTATTATGTTTGAGTGTCACCCGCTTGGTCTTGGTTCTCCTAGCTTGGGGGTGGCCTTCTTCGAAGGCCTATGGTTGGGAGGTGAGCCTCCATGGTCATGACATGATCTTTATTTTCAGGTCTACCTTGTTGCAAACTGGAAAAAAAGAGAGACAAAAGGGTGGGTGAAGAGTGTGCATTGTTCTCACTTGTGTTATACATTAGATTTGAGCTTCTTATATTTAGAGATATCCAAAGGTTTTTACAAGATTTACATCTCCTTGTATAGAAAGTTATTTCTTTTAAAATTTGTTTGATTAGCAAGGAGAAATATAAACATGGAGATTTTAGATGTTTAATATTAGCTAGGAAAGAAAGCTTGAATATTGTAATTTTCTGTTTGTATTGGCGATAAGGAAATTTTTACCTTTAAATGCAAGAAGATATATATTCTTGTTAAAATTTGTTTGATTTTATTTTCTCTTGGAATGTTATTGTAGGAACTATAAATTATAAAATTGATATTACTGTAATTTTTAAATAAACCATTCAGAAATATAGCAACATTTCATTGTGGACAACTAAGGAAATATTGGAGAATATTGTTGTTTTATTGTTGTAATATATATTTTAGTATACACACTAGTTACAAAAGATATGTATAAAATCTAACGCTGATTTTACCTATTAATTTCATATATATATGTGTGTGTGTGTGTGTGTGTGTGTGTTTTTGTGTATATGTATGTATATATATGTGTGTGTACATATATATATATACATACATATACATACACATATATACACACACATATATATGTGTATATATATGTGTGTGTGTGTGTGTGTGTGCGTGCATACACACACACACACATATATATATGTGTG
>MU220882.1:178174-201337 GCA_018584345.1 Thuja plicata | reverse complement strand
ATGAATTCTTCTCCTATTTGCAATTACATAACAGTTATGTTGAGTACCTCAAAGTTAATGATCCATTCACAATGAGACTGTGCAGGGAGCTACAAGGTTGCCCAAAACGGAGATTTTCTCCTAAAGCCATGGTGTTTATCAGCCAGTTTGGGTGCTACTATATTCAATTTGCAGATTTCTCATATATTTGTCTTGCAGGATTTGATGACTTCCCTTTGAAGCTGCCCAGATATCCTGATGACATGATTGTGCTAGTTGAAGTGATGAGGCAAGTAGTCCAAGTGAATCTAATTTGTGCTGATGCTAAGAAGAAAGGCTATGACTTCCCAATGACCATTGGAGCTTATAGTTGTGCATCTCGGTCCAAGGAAAAGAATGTTCTGAAAACATTCTCAAAAAGGTTCAAATTGGAGACATATTATGTTCTGAGGCCGCAGTATGATCCTGTGAATTATGCCCGAGATCACCTGCAAATGAGTCATGCTATCCATCACATTGATGATATTGAAGACTAATGGGCCAATTGAAAGGATGACTTGGAAAGTAGAGAAAGATTCTACCCAAGGTTAACTATTGAACAAATAAAAAATTTCAAAGTTAACATTGCAGTTGAGGGGCTAGAAGATGATGGCCAGCATATGTATGACAATACATATTTAGAAAAGATAAATCCCCTCTCTATAAGTTCTAAACCCATGCTAGGTCAAGCTATTAATGACTTGTAGACCTTGATGGGTGGGATCTACAAAAGGATGGATCAGTGGGTCAAGTGGACGATAGGCAGAAGGAAGAGGTTAGAAAGGAAGCCTCCTTCTTAACGAACTCCTGCAAAGGAGACTTTGAACGTTCCTGCAAAATCCTTAGAAACAACCTCAACTATGGCTAAAGGATTAGTTCAGCCAGTAGGCAGAGGTGATGAACCTCCTAAGAAAGAGATCACACTAGAGAAGACATTCAGAGAGGGCCTACTTCCAGACATCAGTTCAACTCAAGAAGCAGTCTCCAAGGACCCGACCAAGTTTGCAGTTCTGCTCACTAAAGATGTAGGACCAAACACTCAGTTAAGGCTAGTGTTGTAGACACACAAGTCGACACCTCGATTCAAGATACTCCAAGGTGAGGATTACCTACTATAGTAGAGGTGGGTGAAGATAGGTCTAGTGCTTTAGCCACAAAATCAGATGAGGGGGTTAGGAAGCAACAAAAAGCTACCCAAGTCATTAAGTTAGTCTCCTCCTCTCCTACTTTGGAAAACCCATTTACTTCAAGACCCAAAGCTACTCCTTCGGTGATCAGGAAGTTGTTCATAGAAGAACTGGTCTATGCTTCCAAAGTTACTAGTGCTAAATCTTGGATAGAGAACACTCTGGAATGCAAGAGGAAGAGAGTAGAGGAAGGGAAATCCAGAAAAGATACCCTTTCATGGGCCTTACAACCCAAAACCACTATGAGTAAAGTGCATAAAGTAAAGACAATGTCTACACTAGGCCAAGACCCTAAAACTGGGTATTTCACTATGGAAGTAGCCAAGCCTACGAAGGAGGGTAGATTTGAAGACATGATTGCCACTGATTTTTCAGTTGCAGTCATTCGATATGGGGTTGGCCCATCATGACACAAAAGTGGATTGGTGGAAGTCTACCAATGTAGTGATTGAAGAAGATCTTGAAGAGCTCAAGAATGCTAAAGTGAAACTCAAAGAAGACGTTAATAAGTTGACAAATTTCATCAGGCAGCTCATCACTCTGATCGCTAGTGTTCCCAGTGCTCAAATCCCTTTCGATCCCAATGCTGTAGAGAATCAAGCTATCATTGCCAAATTGCAAGAGGATAGGAATTTTGGGAAAATTGGTAGGAATTAGATTGAGAGACTCAGGTTCGAAGGGCTTGTGGTTGTTGAGCAGTTAGGTGACACTCTCCTAAAGTTGGAAAAGGAGAGAAATAACATTGACCAGAACTTGCAGACTCTCACGACAGAAATAGTGAAGTGTCAAGAATGCATAGTAATGCTGCATGTAGCAATGAACATGAAGACTAAGGAGGCAATAAAGGCCAAGATCTTGTAGAAAGGAGATGAGCCTTTGATTGAATGGCTCCAAAGTCTTGAATTTAAGATTGAGATGATCATCCAAGCTGAAGCAGGGTTGCAGCAGATAGATGTCAAAATCAAAGAGGAGAAGAACAAAAATTTAAACTCCTTCAAGGTCTCCACACGAAATCATAGACAACTGATCATGGAAAGGAAATGATTGGAGTGACTAACATGCAAAAATCCTTCTTAGAATATGTGGACAAACTGCTAGAGTAGTCTTCTTCCCGCCTGGATAAAGTACCAGATCTCCAGCAATTGAGTGGATGTATCTATAAGGCTATGGAGGAGCTGGAGGATCAGGCAGATTTTTTCAAAGTTATGGCCAAAGATCATTCCCAGTGGCTCATCAGATATACCAATGTCCACATCAATAGTCATGAAGAACTCATCCCAATCATTACAATTGTCACTGCCTATAGGGATAAATTAGACAAGGGGAAGAAAGTTGAAGCATAGATAGATTCCCTCTTGTATAAAATTTTGATAAATATTGTAACGGATAAACCTTTGTTTATCATTTTTGGTTAGAGAATTTGAACCATTTTGGTTACCCTTTTTGTAACGGTCCAACTCAGGAACTCTATTGTACTATTTCCAAAATCAATAAACGGTCCGCTAAATTTTGGTGTGAAGAATGGCATTTTGCTGAGTCAAATTTGTGTATGTCTGAATACCATTTCTTTAATTGTTCCATTTCATTGCATTTATATTTATATCAATTTGAATGTTTCCTTGAAATTAGATTTACAATTTATGATTGAATTGGAGTTCTGTATTATGATTTGATACAGTTAACTAGAGGAAAATCTGGTGTTATTCTAAGTTTGGGAGATGCTCCTATGAAATAGATTGAATCATTGTTGATTTATCATTAATCCTTAGTTTTGTATTTGCATGTTCATTATTCATTATTTCATTGCTAGTTTTAGAGCTCGTATGATTACCGAGATCTCAAGATTGGCTAGATTTAGTTGAATTTAATCTGCCTGAGCTAGTTCCTGTCTAGGCCTAGCTTGGTTTACCTCTTCTATTCTTAGGTTAAGAACATACCCCTGTTAGATTAGGAAAGATTCATATTCATTGAAAATCATTCATTTAAGGGAATTGTACCTTCAAATTTAGAGGGAAATTAGTTATTCATTTACATTTCCCAACTGTTGTATTTGATCGTTTCTTTAATATTTGGGTATTTTGGTGTTAAAGTGAAAAAGAACAATTTGTTTACCAATAGATTTTTAGCAACTCTGCTGGGGAGGTGAACAGTCATTACACCAAAAGTAATACCATGAGGAAAGATGGTGCTTTTCCATGAAAACATAATTCTTGTGCTCCAACCGAATCTTGGTTTCCAAGATGATCAAGAGGATCTCATTTCCTCACTGACTACTGTTGTTTGGAGATATAGAAGAAACACTAAACATTATTGGAATGCCAGCCAAGTGCTTGAACAAGAAGAAGCTAGAGCAGAAGTGCTTGAAGGTGCCATCCAAAGGAGAAATCTATGAAGGGCACAATTCCAAGCAAAACGTGAAGCTAGATAACAGAATTAGTCAAAGCCCTGGAGCCTAAAAGATTTCTTAGGAGTGTAGAAAAGGAAGGTAGTACAGACCCAGTCTTTGAGAGACTTGCGGATATTAATTTTTCTCTGCTTGAAGTACCTTGTCAAGGAAACTAAACTACCAAGAGAAAGAGTAGACCCCCTTCACCTCCCAAAAAATCTGCTCTTCTGTCTACTACTTGCCAAGTGTTAACCTTGCACGGAGTGGTTGCTCCTCATGTTGTCAATCTAACACCTTATCTACCTCAAGTAGTTATGGAAGTCCCTTGAGCTACTACAGTTGGACCACTACAATTAGCAGCATATAATCCCCTTCCCTCAGGTTCAAGGAAGAATTTCCCCAAATTCTCTGGAGATGGGAAAGTATCTACAGATGAACACATTGTTGCATTCTTTGCTTCAGTTAATATCCTAGCAGTAAGAGAAGAAGACATGTCCATCATATTATTCATTGAAACCCTTGTTGAAGGTGCTACTGATTGGTTTCATCACTTTCCCAATTCTTCTATCATAGATTGGGCTTCTATGAGAGCTACTTTTGAAAGAAGATTTAAAACTGCTGAAGATGAGCATGTCTTGTTGACACAATTGACTTCTATCAAGAAAGAACCTTCTATTAGTATGAGGGATTTTGTGGCTAAATTTAACAAGCTTGTAAATCACATCCCAGTAGCTAATAGGCCTACTGTGGGGAATTTGAAAACATTCTTCATAAGTGCTATGCCACCTGATATCAACTATGATTTAAGAAGAGTAAACCTGATAGATTTGGATGCCACACAAAGAACTGCTGTAGAACTTGAAGACCACATGATATCATTAGGAAAGTGGAAAAGAGAACTACAATCTAGAGCCAATACTAGTAATACCTCATCATCAGATGAGATTATTCAAAAAATATCCAATGAATTCATTGCCTTCAAGAGGCAACTTCCCAGATTTAATAATTCCTACCAGCGAAACTTTCAAGAGAAGCCTGGAAGAAACAATGATGGGAGGAATGGTGATGGAAAGCTATTATAGTTAACACCTCCACCATAGAGGCTAGCTATAGAAGCTCCTCCTAAAAGTGAAAAAATGTGTGCATTTCACCTAATGACAGATCATGATGGAGAAAGTTTCCCCGATGTAGCTCGTGCTTGGCAGATGCATCAGACTGATAAGTGGAATGCTAGAGTAGCTAGAGCTGAGCCAGATTTGTACTCACATGGAAACTCTAAAAAATTATATTTATAGTACGAATCAGATTTAGAACGAGAAGTGACATGTTATGCTACCATAGATGGGACCTCCTACACAGTATTAACCCAGAGTCAGAAAGATAAAGGCCCTATTTTTGAACCTCCACCAAAAAATAATGAGGCATCTACTTCCAATTCTAAGGAGGCCAACCAAGGAGTGAGGATTCTACAATAGGGTAAGGAACAAAACTCTTTTGACATTATTCAATTCTGTAGAGATTCCAAAATTTAGGTTTCCCCCATAGACTATATTAAGTCTAATCCTATAGAGCTGCAAAAACTAGTAGATTACTGTAAAGAAGGTAATAGGAATTTAAACCAAAATGTCATGACTATCATAGAAAATGAGTCTATATTTGCAGACCCAATTGAGCAGGGAGAGTCATATGTTTTGGCTACCTTCCTAGGCCAAAATCCTAATCCATTATATGTGTCATTATATATAAATGGTTGCAAATTAAGCAATTGCATAATAGACTCAGGAGCCTCAGATGATGTAATGTCATCAACTGTAGCTAAAGCTTTAGGTCTTACCCTTACTAAAGGTCATGGTAGGTGTTAATCAATGGATTCCAAGAAAGTACCTCTGGTTGGACGAATCAAAGATGCTCAAGTGGCTCTAGCAGCACATCCTGGAAATGTTAACAATACTTGTTGCTGATATACCTACTAGTTACGGTTTATTTCTAAGAAAAAGTTTCTGTAGAGATCTAGGAGGGGAAATAAAGTTGGATTGGTCTCAAGCTTTAATCCCAGTGAGTAACAAAAGGATAAAGCTAGTTCCTGAAGAGAAAGCTAAGTTCACAGTGCTAAAATCCGATGACCCTAAAGCCCAAATTATGTATCAGGAATTAGAATTTGGCAACTATATGCTATTTACAGATGATCATGATGGGGAAAACAAAGTTGAAATAGAGGAAAAGAATTCTTCTGCTGAAGAAACATCACCACAGATCTGGACTCTTAAATTTGATGGTAGTTGTGCGTCGCTAGGGTTTGGTGTAGGCGTAGTCTTAATATCGCCAGATGAAGTATGTGAGCCCATGGATTATAAATTGGAGTTTGGAAACACCAATAATACAACCAAATATGAAGCTCTATTGTTAAGAATTTTTGCTGTGAAGGAGAAGGGCATAAAAATTTTGAGAGCTCAAGGTGATGCTGAGTTAATTGCGTGCCAAGTCAAGAATCAATACTCTGTGAAGGATTATAGATTAAAAAACCACAGGAACAGAGTATGGGATGAAATCAAAGCATTAGATGCCTTCTTTATTGAATCTATGCCAAGAGAGTTGAATTCCAAAGCAGACTCCATAGCAATATCGGCCTCATTAATCCTCCCTCACCCAAAGTTCAAAGATAAGAAGTATCAGGTAGAGGTCATATATGTTGATGGGGTTTTGCTGATCGGGTCCACCAACAGTCATAAGTTCTCACTGGGTTTTGGGGAAATCGGCCAACTCCGCCTGCAAAGGTTGTCTGGGGGAAATAAATCCTCCGGGCCTTTGAGCACCTGGGTGTCAGTTCACGACGGTGCGGGGCTCGGTCGGGAGAGGTGACTATTTTTGAGGGGGATAGCTGGTTTCTTCAACTCATCTTCTTCGGAGATTCGATCAAAGTAAGGTTTTCCGAGCGTTCTATACTTAGCAAATAAAATGAAAAAGATCCTGCAGGGTTAGAAACATTTCATCTAACTATAGTCATGCTAAAATGTCCGGAACATCAATGATACTCTGGTAAACTACACTAAATACCAAAGAAACACATAACCATCAGCTAGCATTTTATCAGTAGTGCGAATAAAAAGGTCGCTAATCTACTTTAACATACCAGAGTAAAAGACATAAAGAACATTGAAACATGAAATACCATTAACTCAGAAGCAGGAATGCCAACAACATCATTGCCAAGAATTCTTCCTTCATTAATATTCAGTCCAGCAAGCACTGGTGTGTGATACAATGGCAGCTCCGGGGAGCATCTAACTACTGAGAACAGAATAGTGAAGCATTGAGCTCTGCAACTTAAAAAGAGAAATCACTTTGCTATTGCTATGGAAAACAAAATCATCAATTTCACCGACCCTTGGAAATGGGCCGATTTGCCTATTTATACAACTCTCCTAACCCTAACCCTATTTACATCATGTCTCAATAAAATACAATATCCGGGGGCCGGTACTACCTGCGCCACCCTACAAAAGACCTGGAGAAAGAATAGGTCTATCATGTCAGAAGAATAAGATAAGAATATACATCAGAAGAATCAGTCTCGGGAAGAGAACCAAAAAGGAGGAAGAAGAAAGTAGGTCCCTCGAAGATCGAGGCTACATGCCTCATAAATGGAAAATGTGGCGCCCTATCTCCAATGTGTCAGATGTACCTCTGAGCAGCGCCTCGAGAAGACCACCCTGTCAGAAGACCAACTACCAAGCCAACGCCTCTTAATGTGGACAACCACCTTCTAACAGTCTTTATTAACCGCTTCTGAAAGTGACCGGTCGACCTCGGGGACTGGGACACAGATCACTTCAAAGAATACAAAATTGTTGGATCCAGAACTCTGGGATCTGAGAACTTACGTCCCTAAAAGAATAAAGAATACTCAATGTGAGTTCTTCCCGGGCCTCCGGAGAAAGCTCAAGGTTGCTTGTTATCGCTGAAGGCCTGGAGGAGGTAGAAAATGCCATCCTTGTCTATCTCTTTTAGGCTGGCCCTTCTGTGCTTGACCACTTCAACTTGTTCCCCCAGGTCTGGAACATTCCCTTTGAATTCATCTGCCATTCTGGCAGTGTCATGACCCTTAAGTATCATCTTGGTTAGTTTCACCATCTGGGCCCCATCTATTCCCTCCGGAGATTGATACCGAGATTTCATTATTTCATCAAAACTCTCCAAAATTGAATCTTTGGGGGTATAAGTATCTGTACTAAGGGGATCAGCCCCGGAAGCCTTTATCACAAAAGACTTGTATAAATTAGAAGAATACTTTACGGTATTTACCTTTTCTTGCAAGGACTCTACCAGTTGCTTGGTTACCTCCAATGTGAGGTCAAGTCTAGAGTGCTGAGTTCTTACAAAATCAAATGATTCCTCACCCAGAATTTTGGATTCAGAAATTATATCTTCTCCCAAGGTGACGAGCTCTTCGAGCTCTACCTTCCACGCTTGGTAATTTTTGGCATCACTCTCCCACTGCTCAATAAGCACCTCCGCTTGATGAATGACTTGCCAGGTCGTGTATAAATCTGGGAGAGTGGATGCCAGGAAACGCCGGGTGTTTCCTATTTGGAGGGTGACCCATTTGTCTACTACTTGGGCCTTCTTTTTCATTACTTGCAGGGAGTCTATGTCACTCTGCGGTAATTCCTCTGATGTGGAGGTCTCTGGAGGGGCGGCATTGATGGTTCTGGCCAGCTCAGTAAGCAACCCCATAAGGTGTGTGTTCTTTTCATTCTCAGCCTTGAGCCTCTGGGCCTCCTTTTCGTATCGAGCTTCTACTACCCTTGCTGCCTCCTTAAGCAAGTCTACCTCGCCTTGCTTTCCTCTTTTGCCCAGGGACACCTCTGCAACATTGTAATCTGCTGGGTCTGTAGTTGCTTCATCGGCGTCCGGGGGAGGTGTTGCCACAACGACAATCATTTCTCCACCCGACCTAGTTCGCAAAGTGTGAACTATCTGGGCTTTCTTTGCTTTTGGCGGGGCCTAAACTTGGGCCATCATTTCGGCCAGGGAGAGAGGAATTACTAGAGCAGACTGAGATTTTCTCTTTTTTCTTTCTACCAGCCACTGAGGTGGGAGAGGTGGCCTTCCTGCCAAAAATTGTTCTCCTGATTCCCTCCCAGTCTCCGGTGGCTGTTTCTCCCTGATGGTATGGAATTCATCCACCCCTCTCCCTGCCTCAACTACCTCTGCAACAACATCCTTTTCCACCTCTATCTCCTTAGCCTGGTCCTGTATTTCTATCGCTGGGTTTGGACCTTGGTGGGCTTCTTCGGGGATGTCCTCTTCTTGCTGCTCTTCTTCTTCTTGTTCTTCTGCCAGGGCTTCTTCCTCTGTTGGTAGTAGGGGAGGTACCGGGCCAAGATTTAGAGTTTGGGCCGCTGTGATAACCTACCTGAAGGTTGCTCCCGGGAGTGGCCCTTGGAACGTGGCGGCTGGGTTTACGGTTATTCCCGGAGGTCCGGTTCCCCTAGTGGATGCCATTTTCTCACTTGGCTTTGGTTGCTCCACTCCCGGACCTTGTATCTCTTGAGCCTCGGAGATAATCTCCGATTCTGGCTCTTCTTCTGCTTCTTGCTGCTCCTGTTCTTGTGTAGGTTCTTGTTCCAAGTTTTCTTGGTCCGCAGCCTCTGCTTCTTTCTCCGGGACTTCTGTCCCTACTTGTGTATCATCCCCTTGCAAATTTACGAACTCATCGGTTGCAAATACATCATCAAATTCCTCTTGTAGAGGGGGACTGGCTAGGACCTCTGCAGGCTCTGCTTCTTTCTCCAGTTCCGGGGAACTGGAAGAAAGGATCTCTACTTCTCGGGGGAGGGATTCCCTGGGCGTTGGTTCTGCCTTGACCTGCTTGATGTGATTACTCTTCCTCCAGGTGACCAAAGGTGGCCCTGCATCGGCTATAGCTGCTGCCTCCATGGGATCCACCTCCATTGCCTTGACCATTAAGGCTGCCAGTGACGGGGAGGATGGAGGACGAATTGGTCCAGCCATGAGCGGGGGAGTGGCCAGCCTCATTATTAACTACTCCCTAATTTGCTGGGAGGCTGCCATAGACTGCTTGATCTATTCTTGTATCAGGACTTCTTGCGTGGAGTGGGTTGTAGCTATTTTCTTTCCTTTGTCTGCACCTTGTGAAGAAGTCCCGGCCCCCGGGGTCAATCTAGGTACCGGCTGTGGTGTTTGCTTTGGCGCTGATCGGGGAGCTTGACGCATACTCTCGGGGCACACCCTTTTGAAATAGGCATGACTTCGCTCGACCACGTCTCGAGTGAAGTCCTCAATCGTGGGCCCCTCCTGGGCGGCCCAATCCATTTCCGGCAGTGCCATTTTATCGATCCCCTTTTCTTTGTACTGGGGATCTATGGTGGGGGCGATGTTAGAGAAGCCTGGGGGGAACCTCTGGAGCTTCAGTTCTTGCATTATTCCGACCGTCATTCTGTCATAGTGCCTGCTCCGGACATCTACATCATCCTGGCAGTCTGCCCAGAAGTCTTCCATGTGTATATGATGGGGCTCCGAAGCCCGGGGTAGCATTGTTGCAATTTTGCCATGCGGATCAAAGTTCTTCCGCGCCAGATAGAATTCCTGCAAGTTATAACTTTTCAGCTCATTATTTGCCTCTTTTGCGGTCGCCAGACTGCAGGTGTAGTTCCCACAAGTGATTGGGAATGAGATATTAGGGACCTTCTTGAGGGCCAAGAAGGCATGTAGCTCCATTATTTGCCGGCAATATTCCAGCAGCATGATCTTGTCCCCACAATGCTTGGGCAACAAGTAGGGGTTCCCGGAGAAGCTGACGACCCTAATGTATGTATGCTGTTGGAATTGGATATAGTAGTGTCCATAACTACTAATTAGCTTCATCACCTCAGTGGATAGGCGGTACCCGATATCCCAGGTGGGTGTGAGCAAATGGTAGTAAACGAACGCATTGTTTACCCAACAGAAACTGGGGAAGCTGGCCTCCCACTGAATCTGTGGGAAATGGTCCCACGGTGCTTTTTGTCCCAGGCCAATCCTGAGAATGCCATCTGTAAGTAGGCCATTGGAGTGGGGCCTCTGTTGGGCCAAGGCCCAGAAAGCGTAAGAAGACATGTAGAACTTCTTCTTCTCGTTCAACTGCTGGAACTGGGAGTCGACATGATTGGAGATTATTGTCGCCCAGTAAAAGAATTCTCCCTTAGTGGAGATTCCAAGGAGGAAATAGTACATCCACTTGGCGAACTCCCGGGCGGAAGGTTTCCCAAATACCTGGGATAATGCTATTATCCCCATTTGGATGCTCTCCTTAAATTCTGAGCAGGGGATATCTATCTTCATTCTCTTTGGGTCCCTCTTCGAGGCCTTGAGCCAATGGGTGTTCATGTACACCTAGGCCACATCCTCCAGTTGTGTAAACTGTTTCAAGGCATTAGTCCTTGTAACCACCATGGCTCTATCAAATTGCGGGATACCCAGGCCTACCTAAAATGTGATTGGGTCGAGGGACACCAGTGGAGTGGGGTATCCCGTGGGTTCTGCAGCTGCGAGCATGACGGCCCAGATAGAAGAGTTGTAGTTGGAAGCCAGTGTTAGGACAAGCTCTGGAGACTGCACGGAGCATGGGAAGCAAGCTGCCCAGAGGATTCTGGAACCTCCGACGTTGATTGCAAGCTGATCTCCAACCTGTCGCTAGATGTGCATTATCTTTACCAGGGCCTGCATTTCTGCCTAGGTTCCGACATTGGCGTCGGTTATCAGTTTTACCTTGGACTCAATCTTTGAGCCCACGATGCCATTATCCTGTACATACTTCATGGTGAGGGGAAGCTTTTCCAGGGCTTTCTCCATCTTTGACTTTGCTGCTGCCCTGGTTTCTGTTGTGGTTGGTAATTTCGGGCTTCCGGGAGGAGATGTGATGAAGGGTGCTCCCCTTAATGTCACAAACACATAACAGAACCATAGAAGCAACAACAATTTGCAATAATAGAAAATGGGCTTCTTATTATCTCCACAAATGTGGAATTACAAACTTTCAGAATTACAATATGCAAAGCCACATGGGCATTCCCTTTACAATATTCTGTAGGACAAAGCCTCGAATTATTACTCAGATCCACCCAGAACTGCCCCGAACTGCCTAAGACAACACTACGGGCCTTCTTTATAAAGGCAATTTCCACCGCCCAAGAAGGTTCCAGAAATTTATCCCTTAGGGCCGACCAAACTTAGAATTATTTTATTTTTCAATTTAGTACATCAAAGTCGGCTCAAAATAACTTTTGAAACCCAAAAATTTTGAAGGAAAATTATTTTCTGCTATTTCAGGTGGCCCAACTTCCGGAGACCATAAGTCACCACCAGTTGACTCGATTGACTATTATAACCCCATTTCAGAAATGCCACGAAGCGCTCTACAATGCCAAAATCATGCAAGCATCATTCAGCCAAAGTTTCGACCTCATCCGGGGCCTCTAAAGCCTTCAAAACTGAGCTCAAAGTTTCTGTACCCTATTTTTAATACCGAAAATTTTCAATATCTTCAAAACTAGACCTGATCTAGCCATGAAACTTTACTGGCATGTTGATATGACTGAGATGAACCTCCACATGCAAAATCAGAACATTCTGAGATCGTATGACCAACTTACTAAAAATAGCAAGTTTCCATAAATAGCAGCTCTGCACAAGGTAGCCCTTATTGAAAAGAAAACAAAAATGTTTTTGGGTGATGCAAGATTGCCCTTACACCCAGGAAGCTCCTGCATCAAGATGATGCGGACGCTTCAGACATGTTTGGAAGATAACTCCGGAAACCTGCGAGACAAAGCGACCGTCAGAACATGTTTATTAAAATAATCATTCCGGGGTCTAGGAAATCTTACCACCGTGGTGTTTGCCTTCCCTGAAAAGTTAGTTTTATGCAAAGATACCCGGAAAGCAAAACATAGACAAGATTTCATTAAACATCCGTGTCCGGGGGATTTTATCATATTTGGCAAAGACACAGGATGGATGGTGGTAAGAGGCCCGAAGCCCAGAGAAACAACCGTTAGCTAAGATGCATGAAAAGGCAAGTTGTCGAGCCCATGTGGATGCCACGTGCGTTGGCATTAAATGGATGTGATGGCGATGACGGCGGAGCCAACTGTTCAAACGCGCGAAAAGGGAAAGCCACTTGGCTGGGATTGATTGTGTGCATGGGACGTAAATGAGGTTCTGATAGCCTTCATGGAGGAGAGAGAAAACTGCCTGTTTGAAACCGGCGGGGAGCCGAGTTTCAAACAGGTGGTTTTCTGCCTCGAAGTGAACTCAAAGGCGGAAAACCAGACACAAAGGTGACTCGACCAGCTCATCAAGTCACCTGGAAGGATATACACGAAGCCAAAGGATATATACACACAAACAAGGAGATATATACATAGACTATTTACAATGATGTACATATATGCATGGATATACAACGCGGGATGACGCCCGTGGGAAAACTAGACAAGGCAGAAATAGAAATATACAACTATCTACACTATACACACCATTCTATAGAAACAACTCCTGCACAGAGGGTGGACAACCCTCTAGCAGAGCCGACCCACCAACGGGCGGCGACGCCAGGAGACAAAAGACCAGACAAAACAGGGAAGCAAAACAAACGGAAACAAAATGAAACAAAGCAAAACAGAAGGAAACCAAAGAGCGGAAGAAAGATAGGTGGAAAAGATGAAACACCAATCTAAGAACGCAGAAGGCAGAGGAAAGGAAGGATTTACCGCGCGAGTTCTGCAACAGCTCAAGTTGTAAATTGGTCAGAATCACTACCACGGAGCACTTGCACTTGCCTGAGAATGACTGAAAATTGTTAAGCTCTGATTACCACAAACTTCCTGCAAATGCCTTATTAAATCGCTTTGAAATTTCTCTAAGTGCTCGAAGGTTTTAATCACGGTAAGTGTGAAAATGACAGATAATTTCTATTTATACCCGCGGTAAAAAGGCAATCCTCCTCCTCCTGGCGATCTCCGGACCGGAAAAAACCTCCGAACTCCGGGCCCGGGGATGCCTCGTGATGATATCCCTAAGAATATCATGATGAAAAATCCCAGAGTTTGGAATCCGGTTCCCAACAAAAGACAACCTCCGAGACCGGAGTCCCAGAGGAGAAAACCAAATAGCAAAATGACACACCGGGGAAGAAAACCCCGGAGAAAGAAAACAAAAAGGGAAAGAAAGACAAGGCAAGCAAAAAAAAAAGGGGGACCCAACATTTTGCACACAAAATGTAGGGACGGGGATGCAGGGCATAACAAATGGCGACTATCTGGGACAAATGCCTTAGCGCATTTGAGAACTAAAGAATCTCTGGTTAGCAAAACTGGGATGAGCCGCTTCTCAAAGCGTCTAACAGGAAAAGAGCAACATATCCGAGAGAATCCAACCACACAGGAGTCAGTCTGTAGTCTTTCATCAGTAGTGTCATGTGTGCTTGGGAAGGAAATCAAGCTGATGACCTTTGGGAGGAATAGAGAAGAGGCACTAATTACATCGAACCAGTCATCGATTTGTTCGTTTCCCTCGGAGACCGGAGTTTTATCCCGCTTTTCCCCTTGTTATTTTATTTGTTTCTGGTTGGGGAAGGTGGTACTCCTTTCACCATTAAGCTTAAGCTTAGTTAATTTTAATGGCAGTACTTCTTTCACCTATCCACTCATATTTAGATTGTTGAAGAGGGAATAAAACTCCAGACCCGGGGATAATTTCTTTAGATTTTCAGACGTGGGTCAACCAATTAGTACAGCCGATCTACCCTCAGTGTGTCTGATTACTTGTTCCTTGTATTATTTATGTTCACTGATTGCCAGACTCCCAGAGAGAGCACCCAATGGAGATTCCTCAAAATGTGCCATGACCAGTAAAACAACCCCAGAGACCAGGTCGATTTCACCGTGCTAAAGATAGATTCTAAAGTTCACCATGCCATAGGCATTGCATCGGAGGCCAAAGTTATGCGAAGCATTCCAATTTCTGCAAGACGGAAAAAAACACTGGGACCAAAAGAAAACCAAAAACAAAAACCAAGATGGGAAAAGAGGGCCGTCCCGGAGGACAGCTGACAAGGCTATTTACAAGGCAGGGCATCTCGCAGCGAGACACCCGGAAGAGATATTTACAAGCAGAAAGCTTTACATATAATACAACTTAGAATGAACTTACCTTACTCAAAATAGTGTTTGAGAAAATGTCCACTAACGGGCAATGCGACAGGTTCTCTAGTTAGAGTGTTAAGGCGGTAAGTATTTGCCCCGCAGATTTCTGAGATCAAGTATGGTCCGAGCCAGAGCCGTTAGAATTTGGTATGCTTTCCATTCTTCTCCCGGGCCTTATCCCACAATAGGACCAGATCCAAAATCTGAAAAGCCTTATATTGGGCTCTTCTGTCAAACCATCTTTTTACCACTGCTTGATGACGCGTGAAATGTTCAAGGGCTACGTCTCTCTGTTCTTCCATCCGCACCAGATTCAAGAGCCGAACCTCCACAATGTTGTCCCTATTGTTAAATTCCTGCATAAACTGTAATACTGGGATCTGTAAGTTGACTAGGAATATAGGGTTCTGGCCATAAACCAGGTGGAATGGTGATGTTCCCAGGGCGGCCTTAATATGAATGCGATCCGCCCAGAGGGCAAATTTCAACTTTTGATGCCAATCCTGGGGGTTCTATTCCAACAAATGTTTGATCACCTCCAGCAGATTTTTGTTTGTTGATTCAGCAACGCCATTTCCCTGGGGATAATAGTTGCTGGAGAACTTCAGTGTGATCTTATGATTGGAAGTCTATTCAAGTAACTGTGCTGAAGAAAATGCCAGACCATTGTCACATACCAAAGCAAAGGGCATCCCAAATCTTGTGACGATGTTTTCTTCCAAGAACTTGATAACTACATCTGCCGTGTTGTTTTTACAAGGTATATCTTCAGACCACCGGGTGCAATAATCAGTAGCAGTAAGGATGTATCGATGGTTGGCAGACAAGTTGGGGTTGATCTCTCCGATGAAGTCAAACGCCCACTGGGCGAAGGGTCTTGCCTCGTAGACTGGTTGCAGAGGCATCGCTGGGTTACGCTCACGATGCGCTGTGGTTTGGAAAGTATGGCATTTCCTAATGTGAGTGTAAACGTCCTTGAAGATATAGGGCCAATAATATCCGGCCCGAAGGATCTGATGGGCAGTGGCGTCGGCTGAGCCATGCCCGGTTCCAAACTGTCTGTGGAATTCGTCGATTATTCTTATAGCTTGGTTTCTATCGATGCACCAGAGGTAAACTCCCTTGTAGTTTCTGTGGTAAAGCATGGAGTTTTTGATCATGAAATGGGCACTTTTCATCCATAGAACACGGCGTTTGTGGGGAGGTAACCCCTCCAGACATTTGTTTTTTAGCAACAAGTATACCAAATCGGTATACCATGGGTCCTGGGTGATGGACTCCGCTGTGTAAGTTTGGCATTCTATGTGGGGAGTCTCTTCTGCCATCGCCCGACTTAGTCCTTGGCCTCGGACTATCTTCATGGGCTGCATTTCTAAGTCATATTCTTCGAGGATGGCCATCCATTTCCCCTGTCTCTCGCCCAATTCACTCTGCATCAGTAGAGATTTGACGGTCTGGTCCGGGATGATAGCATGTACTTTGCTCCGGAGAATGTAATGCCAGAATTTCTTCACGGCATGAACCAGAGCGAAGGCCTATTTTTCTAGTGATGAATACCAGACTTTGGTGTTCTTGAAGGGGGAACTCATGAAAGCTATTGGTCGTTCTTCCCCTTCAACCTTTTGGGTCAACACTGCCGCAGCAGAATGCGGCGAAGCAAATGAGTAAATGTAAAATGGAAGGGAATAGTCTAGACTAGCCAGGACTGGTGCTTCCATTATGGTCTATTTGATCTGGGCGAATGCCCGTTTTGCTTCAGGACTCCACTCAATCTTAGTATATTTCTTCATCATCTCGTTGCGTGGCTTAACTATTTCTGCGAATCCTATGATGAATCGTCTTACGAAGTTGATCTTTCCAAAGAAGGATCGCATTTCTTTCTTGCTTCCAGGCATTTACAGATTCAGCAATGCTTCGACTCTATCAGGGTCTATGGATATACCCTTCTCAGAGACAATATGCCCAAGAAACTTCCCTTCTGTGACCCCGAATATGCACTTCTTGGGGTTGAGGGATATTCCATACCGGTGACATCTCTTGCAGATCTGAGCGAGGTGGGCAGGATAATCACGCCTGTCCCGGGAGAAGATAGTCAAATCATCCATGTAGATAATTATGCACCGATTTACAAGGCCCTTGAACGCAATGTCCATGGCCTTTTGAAATGTAGCCCCTGCGTTGATCAGGCCAAAGGGCATTCTTCTATACGCAAACATTCTCCACTTGGTGGTAAACGCTATTTTCTCTCTGTCCTCATACTTGACCATGACCTGGTTGTATCCTGAATATCCATCCAAGAAGGACATCATCTGAGATCCATTTACTATCTGCAACACCTCATCCAACGAGGGGAGAGGGTGATTATCCTTTGTAGATGCCTTGTTTAAATTTTGGAAATCCACGCAAAGGCGGATCTTGCCGTTATTTTTCCTTATAGGGACCAAGTTGGCAACCCATGTAGTGTGCCAGATTGGGAAGATTATCCAGGCTTACAGCAGTTTTTCTACCTCTTGACGGATCAGAGGCTCTATCAGGGGGTTGACTAGTCTTTGCTTTTTCCAAAAGGGCTGGTTTCAGGGGAATGGTGTGGGTCATGATGGATGTATCATATGTCTTTAAGTCTTCATAACCTCAGGCAATTACATCAATATATTCTCGGAGAACCGCGAGAATCTTCTCCTTTTCCTCAGGGGAGAAGGAGGTACCAATGTGAATGATCTTTTCTTCACCAGGCTGGCCAATGTTAACCTTTTCAAACTTTCCTCCCTTAGAGGAGGATGACACCTTCTCATGGGCCTGAGGGTCCGAGTCGAAGATTCGTTCCAATGCAACCATCCCCTTTGGGATGGTGTTGGTGGGCAGGTCCAGGATCCCATCGTCTCCATCACCCTGCCCAGTATCGTCGTGGTCTCATTCCTCCACTATCTAGTCTTCAAAGACACCAACATTCGCAATGAAGGCTAGGATGTGTTGATCATCTTCAAAAACCTGAAAGTGGGTAACATTATCTAGGATGGAGGGGGTGGGGACCATCTCTACTAAAAATCTCTGGAGTCGCGATGCAGCCATTGGCTCAAGTGTGCTGGCAGAAACAACGAGGGCATCCGATACATAGTTCCGTCGCCGGGGAATGAGGTCAATGCCAAAGGCATCGAAATCTTTGATAAGGCTCCAAGCCCAGTTGCGGTAAGCGGCCAGCCTTTTGTCGTGACAAGTGTATTGACTCCAAACTTGTTTGACAATCAACTCTGAATCACCCAGAGCCCGGAGGCGGGTGATACCTTTCCTTAATGCAAATAAGAGTCCAAGGACCAAAGCCTCGTACTCCATGACGTTGTTTGTACAGTTGAACTGCAGCCTGTAGGATGCGAGGAAGGATTTTCCTCGTGGGTTGATTAGTTCTACCCCAACCCCACAACCTTGTTTGGATCGGGACCCATCGAACTTGAGGGTCCATAAGTCATTATTTGTAATCTGGGGCTGGGGAGGGGGAGTCTTCTTTGGATTATTGCTGGGGGACTTGGGGGGGATTTCCCAGACTACTGACGTGAAAGTAGAATTTCCCTCCAGAGTTTGGGTTTGGGATTCTTCGGGGGATGGCACCAAAGGAGCGCATCCCACAGGGACACTAGGTCCTGGGGAATCAGTTGCATGCTGTTTGTTCCAGAGAGTATCAAGGTGTCGGTTAGCAATTGAAAGACACGGTCCACACTCAAGTTCTAAATGTTTTTGGTAGTGTACTCGGCACCAAGTGCCGGACAGGAGTGTGGAAAGGGTTTCTGTGGCACCTTGAGAGTTGACTTCAACTCTCATCTTTTCTTCTAGGTCTTGGGCTCTCTGTAATATGGTGGGATCTTCTCCGGGGACAAAATCAAATGTTAAAATTTCAAAAGGTTTGTACATCCTTAGAGAAGTCTCAGAGAAAAAGACTTCGTTGAACCTCCCAACTTCGGTAAGGGCCTATTTCATCCGGGGTTCACTTTCGACCTGGATCTTATTAGATTCTCCTTCCCATGGAAGCCATAAGTGAGTGAAGTCAGTCGAAAAGTATCCATTCAAAGACTTAGACCAATTCTGACTTAGTAACATTCTGTAAGTCTCTGGGATGTCCACCACTTGGATGTCAATGATGCTGGCTATCCTGGGGTCCTGGATAAGATGTATCTGGACGTTCTTCAATTCCCCCACCATTTTTACAGCTGTCTTATCCAGCTAGATTACTGCACCATTAGATGGGGTGGGGTGGAATCTGAGCTTCTGACAAATGGACAAGGGCATGATATTTCCTGAAGCCTCGAAATCTACCAGGAAATTGTGTATGTTCTTACTGTGTATATTCAGGCCTAGCAAGAAGGGAGGATCCTCATTGTTTCCGCGGAAAATAGCCGCATTAGCATCTTCGAATGAGACGGTCTTGGGTGGGCGGCTGATGGATTCTGGGTTCCCTAAGAGCTTCAGAAGGGACTTCTTCTACTCGGGATAGTTTAACAAAACCTCCATCAAGGTCATGGAGGTAGTGGTCTGCTCTAACACCTTCGAAATGTTGAATCTTCCTCCCAGGAACTGATGATTTTCCTTCGTGAGATCTTTTGCTTGGTTAGAGCTAGGACCTTTTGGAGGCGTGGGTCAGTCACTCATGTTATTCTGGGGAGGAGGAGTATCTTTGATAGGAGGTACAGGTGTGTAAACTGGTCCTTTACCAACCTGACTCTGAGTATTTTATGGAGTCCGTGGGTTAGTAAAGGCGTTGGCCTCAAAGGGCGGGATAGATTCATCAAAGAATCCCTGTAGTTCAGATTCTTCTTCATCCTCCTCGGAAGTTCCGAAGAAGATGGTATCATAGGTGAAGGTGCTGTGGGTTGTTTCCTAGACAGGAGGCTCTAGAGGAGTAGAATCGTGCGACTACTGCCTGTCCAGCTGGGAGATCATGATAACCTCCTCTAGGGTGGCACAATTTACCTCATTGTGCGAACCAGTATCGTGCAACCTACACTAGTTAGTCATGGGCTAAAAGTCTGCGATTGGCGTGAAATGTGATGGTCCAGCACCATTTTGGTTGGTGTTATGGTTCAGAGGTGGGCCTCCGGTGTTTGCGTTGTTATTCCATTGTTGCTGATTGGGCCGAGACCCATTGTTAAAGTTTCTCCCTCTGACATTATTTTTTCGTTGACCGGAGAAAATGTTTCCCCTCTGGAAATTCAAATTCTGGGGCGCGTAGGACCCCGCCTTCAATTGACCCATGTCCATGGTCAAGGTGGACAACATTCGCCAGAGGGATTCAACCTCGACGGTCAACTGAGTGTTAGCGTCATAATGCGATGGCTATTGTTGTTGCTGGTTTCCTGGGAAGGCAGCAAGATTAGCCGGAGTCGAGGGCGACAATCCTCCAGTCGTGGACGACTGGAAGAATGACACTCTGGATGGTTGTGTCTGAGTTTATTGTGTCTACTGTGGCTGATTCCAAGGGAAGACTTCCAGACCTGGTGTCATCTGGGTCTGGGAGGGGTAAACATACCACACCTGTTGGTCTATCAAGGGTGGCGGAGGATTCATTGCCATCGAAGGGGCACCTATTGCCAGATTGGGGTTATAGCCCCCGACATACGCAGTTCCACCGGGGATCATGTTGAAAGGTGTGCTCTGTCCAATCCCACCCGGGGATTTATTGAGACTGCAGGACAGCTCTAGGGCTAGGTTGTAGACTTTTTCCAAGGTGTCCCGGTCGCCCAGGGCAGTTGTTCTCCAAAGGAGAGTGGCAACGAAAGGGTCCATCGCATTAAGATAAGTCTGTATGGTTACGTCTGGAGATGGGATAAAAGGGCCCGTACACCATTTCAGGGCACGCTGGAACCTATGGTTAAATGCTACAAGGGGTTCATTAGGTTCCTTTCTGATGGAGATGAACTAGTTGTGGGACCAGGCTGGGTCCACATGCACGCAAAAGGCAGCCAGGAAGGCCTCCTCCATATCCTGCCAAGTGTTGATGGAGTTGGCAGGCAGGTTAAGGTATCAGTTCAACTCGCTTTGTCCCAGGGACAGGGGGAACATACGGGTCACAACATCTTCATGCTGGATCCGGTGTTGATTCATGGCATCTTTGTATGCCTGCAAGTATTCTTCTGCGGTTTGTGAGCCTAAGTACTCGTATCATGGGCAGATCTTCTCTGGGTGAGAGGGTAAATCATTGGTTGCGCCCGAAAAAGTGCCCATTGGGGACCCGATGTTTCTAAAATATGCAGCCATTGGGGGAACTATATGTTGGGTAGCTTGGGTACTGGTCCCCGGGATTGTCTGAGAAGTTTGAGTATTCAGGGGTACGGTAGATCCCCAGACAATAGTGGCTGGTGCATTTTTCGTGGTCCATTTCTTTTGAGCAAGAGGCTCGAGTTTGACAAATATTCTGGGATTCGGGGCGGACCTAAGGACTCTTTCAAATTTCGCTGGGGAGAAAGATCCAATCCCACTGAAGGCTTGTCTCCTAAAACTACAACTTGGGGAACCCTTGGAAGGTGTAGAATCAAAATCTTGGGAGGGGGATGAGTTCATGCCCTCCTTCTAGCGCTAGTTTTTGTTGACGGGGTTTTGCTGACCGGGTCCGTCAACAGTCATAAGTTGTCACCGGGTTCCGTGGAAATCGGCCAACTCTACTTGTAAAGGTTGTTCGGGGGAAATAAATCCTCCGGACCTTCGAGCACTTGGGTGTCGGGTCACGACGGTGCGGGGCTCGGTCGGGAGAGGTGACTATTTTCGAGGGGGATAGCTGGTTTCTTCAACTCATCTTCTCCGGAGATTTGATCAAAATAAGGTTTTTTGAGCGTTCTATACTTAGCAAATAAAATGAAAAAGATCCTGCAGGGTTAGAAACATTTCATCTAACTATAGTCATGCTAAAATGTCTGAAACATCAATGATACTCTGGTAAACTACACTAAATACCGAAGAAACACATAACCATCAGTTAGCATTTTATCAGTAGCGGGAATAAAGAGGTCGCTAATCTACTTTAACATACCAGAGTAAAAGACATAAATAACATTGAAACATGAAATACCATTAACTCAGAAGCAGGAATGCCAACAACATCATTGCCAAGAATTCTTCCTTCTTCATTAATATTCAGTCCAACAAGCACTGGTGCATGATACAATGGCAGCTCCGGGGAGCATCTAACTACTGAGAACAAAACAGTGAAGCATTGAGCTATGCAACTTAAAAAGAGAAATCACTTTGCTATTGCTATGGACAACAAAATCATCAATTTCGCCGACCCTTGGAAATGGGCCGATTTGCCTATTTATACAACTCTCCTAACCCTAACCCTATTTACATCATGTCTCAATAAAATACAATATCCAACAGCTGGTACTACCTGTGCCACCCTACAAAATACCTGGAGATGGAATAGGTCTGTCACGTCAGAAGAATAAGATAAGAATATACATCGGAAGAATAGGTCTTGGGAAGAGAACCAGAAAGGAGGAAGAAGAAAGTAGGTCCCTCGAAGATCGAGGCTACATGCCTCATAAATGAGAAATGTGGCACCCTGTCTCCAATGTGTTAGATGTACCTTTGAGCAGCGCCTCAAGAAGACCACCCTGTCAGAAGACCAACTGCCAAGCTGATGCCTCTTGATGTGGCCAACCAGCTTCTGACAGTCTTTATTAACCGCTTCTGAAAGTGACCGGTCGGCCTTGGGGACTGGGACACGGATCACTTCAAAGAATAAAAAATTGTTGGATCCAGAACTCTAGGATTCGGGAACTTACGTCCCCAAAAGAATAAAGAATACTCAATGTGAGTTCTTCCCCGACCTCCAGAGAAAGCTCAAGGTTGCTTGTTATCGTTGAAGGCCTGGAGGAGGTGGAAAATGCCATCCTTGTCTATCTCTTTTAGGCTGGCCCTTCTGTGCCTGACCACTTCAACTTGTTCCCCCAGGTCTGGAACATTCCCTTTGAATTCATCTGCCATTCTGGTAGTGTCATGACCCTTAAGTATCATCTTGGTTAGTTTCACCATCTGGGCCCCATCTATTCCCTCTGGAGATTGATACCAGGATTTCATTATTTCATCAAAACTCCCCAAAACTGAATCTTCAGGGGTATAAGTCTCTGTACTAAGGGGATCAGCCCTGGAAGCCTTTATCACAAAAGACTTGTATAAATTAGAAGAATACTTTACGGTATTTACCTTTTCTTGCAAAGACTCTACCAGTTTCTTGGTTACCTCCAATGTGAGGTCAAGTCTAGAGTGCTGAGTTCTTACAAAATCAAATGATTCCTCACCCAGAATTTTGGATTCGAAAATTATATCTTCTCCCAAGGTGAGGAGCTCTTTGAGCTCTACCTTTCACGCTTGGTAATTTTCG